>JAYMFT010094140.1:0-13939 GCA_038088735.1 Panulirus argus | reverse complement strand
TATTTCTTACGTATCTGCGAGCAGAAGTAACTGACTTGTTACATTTGGTGTCAAAGCGATCAATGTAAATCCCAGCGGCCCGCTAAAGGTGATTTTGATGACGCGATATCACCATTAATCCGAAAAAAAACACTTTTGTCTGAACAACTCTTTGCCTTAAAAATCCTTCGCACATTTTCAGAAAAACCAGAAAAATACTGATAAAGCTCATCGTAAATTATTTGAACACATTTGTCACTTCAATGAATTATATTATTGTCTTCTCTCTCTCCATGCTTTACAAATAATCACTAAAAAGTAATCGCGGCAATGAATGCACTTTGACCATCTATCCTTCACGTAGAGCCAGTGTCCCTATTTTGTAAACCACTATCAACATAACCTCCCCCGAGGTTGATGGTTCAGCGCCTGACAGCTGATGGACTTCCAGCCTTGGCGGCTCACGACACTCACCCAACTCGCGCTGGTGGGCAAGCAAGACGGGCCGTCCTCCAACCCCTTCTTCCCGCAAAACAGTCATATCCTCACTTTCCTCACATTTGAATACCCCAATTTTACTCTCAGCAGATGCCCACAGCCCTAAGCTAAGTGATATGTGACAATTGCAGAATTGCAAGCACGACAAAGACTTAAAATAGGAGAAGATCGGAGGCGCTTCCAGAGGTGGGACACGGGTGTCCGTCCGTCCCGTCCCCCTCCTCACCCATGCCAGCCTACGGACTCGGCACTCGACATTTTGAGAGGGGGGGGGGGGCGGCGGCGTTTGGTGGGTTTGGATAAGGCCGTTTGCAAGTTTCTATGCCTTCCGTCATTCACTGTTTTAAGCAAGGCTGCAGACACTCACCACTGACTTTCCTTTCTGCATATAATTATCTGTCATTTTTTTTTTATATATTTTGTCATGACACCACTGTAATCATATCATTAATATGCACTTTTCTGACAGTCCTTCACTTCGGTGGATTTTTGTGTGACAGATTGGATCCGATGGAACGATTGATGGATTGATGATAGCCAGGGTTTTTTTTTTTTTCCAAGACTATAAGAGAGGGCGCGGATGAAGCTTTCTTTGGTTTTGCTTATATTACGGACACGGACGGGGGAAGTTTCACCACTGTGGAGTGTGTGTGTGTGTGTAAGTGTAAGTGTATGTGTGTGTGTGTGTGTGCGCGCGCGCGCGCGCGTGTGTGTCCGTGACGGGTCGATGTGACGGGTCGGTACCGATGTGACGTGATGGTGGCCCTCCGATCTGCTCGGGTGACACTGGAGTCCGTGTGTGTGTGTGTGTCGCGCAGGAGCGCCACTTTTACGGAGGGCGCGAGGAGGTGACGCCGAGAGGGGCGTGTGTCTCTCGGCGCGATCTCCATCCCCGGAGTCGTCCCGAAGACGTCGTCGTCGTTGTAGTCGTCGTCGTTCCAGAAGGCGCCCGACTGTACGCGTCAGTGTCGCTGGCGAGACGGGACTTCGTCTGCGATCGGGGATCCTGACGCCGACGAGCAGGACTCGCGTTGCGTCGCCGTCGTCGCCGTCGTCGTGGAGGACATCGTCGAACGACGCGTTCTTCAGGCCTCGGCACCCGACGAGTCGTGGAGTGCCCAGCACTCGTGGGTCGTCGTAGTCGTCGCCGCCAGTCGTCAGTCGCTGGCGGCACCGCCGTCTGTCGACAACTCGGGCCGTCGACGGGGAAGAAGAAGAAGAAGACGTCACCCAAGCCCTCTGTTGGTGCCTCCGACAGGCGGCTGCGACGGGGGATCCGTAGGAGTCGCGACGGAGGAGGAGGTGGTCCTCGCGAGGGGCTCCCGCGGGCTGGTGACGGCGGCGGAGGATTCGCCGTCGCCCCGCGACCTGGACTGCTGCAGGAGTCGTGGGCAATGGAAAAGCGCGGTGGTGGTGGTGGTGGTTATCCCCGGCCGGAGAGAGAGGGGCTGGGCGGCGGGGCCGCCTCCCTCGGCCGCCCGGTGTGTGTGTGTCTCTCTCTCGGCCTCTATGTAAACAAGCCCACAGCTCACATCGCTTTGCCGCAGCCTCTCTCTCCCTCTCCCTCTCTCCCCCTCTCTCTCTCTCTCTCTCACACACACACACACTCACTCACTCACTACCACCATATCAACTCGCACTATTCTCGCTCCTTTTCCCGACGGTGGGTAGGCAGGCAGGCAGGGAGGGTTGGAGGAGGGGGAGTCGGAGGGGACGACGACGACGACGAAGACGAAGACGACGAGGACGATGACGACGAGGACGTGGCCGCCTGGCACACACACACACACACACACATACACCGCGCCCTCTCCCTCTTGCGCGCGCGCGTGCTCCTTGCTTACCTGTCATCGTAGGCGAACTCGGCGTCCAGGGTGTTGAAATAGAGAAGGAAAGCCACGACACAACTCGTAATCAAAACGGGCTCCATAGGGGCTCCATGACCAACGTGCGCGACCCACCACCGCCTCTCACTGAATGCTCCGCGCTGCCCGCTGCCTCCCTTGCCCGGGCCACACCACCCGCCCCCGGCCCACACCTCTCTCCTCCTCCTCCCCCTCCTCCTCCCTCTCTCTCTCTCTCTCCCATCCCATCCATCACCGCCCCCCCCCCCTCCTCCACCTATACAGGCTCTTTCCTCTCCTGGGATAATCGTGCCGGGTCTTCTCTCATGTCTCCTCCCATCCGTGTCTTTTTATTCCTCCATTCGTCCTCTCTCTCTCTCTCTCTCTCTCTCTCTCTCTCTCTCTTCTATGTTTATCTTACGGTAGCCAGCCTGATCCGTCCGCCATCTTGTTTATCGTTTGCCCCTTCCCGCGTACCCGTAACCTGACCTGGCTGGTGTCTGGCGACCTGACCTGAGGGGAAGCCGCCGGTTGTCAGGGCGGGATGGGGAGAATGATGGCCCAGTTTGGCCGGAGGAAGAAGGTCGGGTCGGGTCGGGTCGGGTCGGGTCTGGTTTGTTCTGGTCGTTTCCCTACACCTCAACAGCTGACGAAACATGGAAGATGATCTTGTGATAGGCGGAGGGAGGATGGGGGGGGTGGAGGATTGGAGGAAGAAGAGGACATTAAGGTAATGGCGGAGGGAGTGGAAATGAGAGCCAGGGAGATTCATTGACCCATTTCCAGGCGGTCTTGGTCCAGGGTGGGTGTGTGGGTGGAGAGGGAGGTCACATCGACGACCCATTTGTTCGGTACACCTCACGCCCGCACCCGTGGGGGGGGGGGTGCTACACATGACCCTGGGTGAACCCTGTGGGCGGTAGGGCGCGCGAGGGAGGCCAGCAGGTCTGGGCCCAGACACTCTGGGATGGATGGTATAACTGCTACCACGGACGTATCCATTCTCGGAATGGGCCACTCAGTGTTGCGACACCACGTAATCCTCGTCTGTTTTGATACTATATGATGTATAAGTGGGATTTACGTCTCTCGGCCTCTATAGCGAGGGAGACATGATGATTTTATGTTTCGTTTTTGCCCTCATACCGTCAAACCAAAAATGATGCCATTCCTTCCTTCCTTCATTGTCTGGCCGGGTGATTTGAGCCCGGTTAAGCATGTGCCCTGGTTCACTACACTCACTCGCTTTATTTTTTTTTATAAATTTTTTTATTTGGGTTCTAAAAGGCTTTATGGGGTTAAAGGTCAAAACTAAGACCTTATATTTTATGCTTCTGTTCTTTATTGCTCTGCACAAGCCCCATACAATATATATTGGTCCAAATAAAGCAAAAAAAAATAGTCGTTTATAGACCATATTTTAGCCGGTGTTCATAGATTTTGGCCCAAACGTTTGTTTTTACGAGCCCTACACTGTGCTCCTGGTAAAAGCGGGATCTGACAGTTTTAGACTATCTGGATTTGTTTTCTGGCCATTACGTAGCCGTAATTCCGCTCATGGTCGTGAAATTTGGCACGTATATGGTTTTCCTCGTGCATCACCTGAGACTTGTCTCAAATTTTTGACGTCAGATTGTTTGCCTTCATAGGTCAAAATTTATTTATTTTTTTTTTCAACCTTCGTTGATGAAATTCATAACAAGGGTACTTTTCAACAAACCTCACACGCTGATTAAAGAACATTGTCCGGTGAACATTCGGTATGCCTGTCGAACGTTGTGTGTGTTCATGCACGTGTGACTTACGTTTGGTGTGTTTACGTATCTCTGACCTTGATGTAGTGTGTCGAAGGTCAGAGTCCACTGAAAAGGCAAATTCGTTGTTTCTTTTTGGCCCATTTTTCATGCAACATTTTAAGCCAGTGTTGCTTCCTGCATACACATGTTGGTGAAAATTCGTGCAATGACCTCTCGCTATGATTCCCACATGCTCATTAACTGCTGCATTCTCTAATTAAGTCTTGCCACAGAAATGTAAATGAGAGACACATTGCATTCTCTCGCGAGTGTAAAAGCCTTTCTTATTAAGATGCAATTCGTATTTCGACAATAACTTTAGTTGATAGTCATACAACCAACTTTGGTCGGGTGTTGAGTGTGTGGTTGTGGTGGGACCGAACCCAGCGAGCACAGTCACTTCTTCCGGATGGAATCACACCTCACCGAGTTGATTCCTTTTCAAGTTTTTGTTTGTTGACACCTCTTTTGCCATCTTCTCTCCCTCCTCCTCCTCCTCCTCCTCCTTCTTCTTCTTCTTCTTCTTCATCTCCTCCTGCTGCTGCTGCTGCTGTACAGTAGGGTGTGATATAACGTGAGAGTTGAGGACTATTGACATTACGTATTTCAGAGAAAAGTTGAGTCCTCTGTAAACATCCAGGCCAGGGTAAATACTGATCAGGGCAAGTCTCGCCGAGTGCGGGGCAAGGTACACACTCATCACGCACTCACCCAGGGACGCACCCACACACACTAACTCGAGACATACTCACACACTCTCTCAAGCGCTCCACGTCTCACCCTAGTTCTTCATCTGATGATTATTTCCTTTGTCTTCTCTTTATCAGTTCTCACCTCTTCCTTTCTTTTTAACTCTCACCCTTCCTCTCCTTCCCATTACTCGTGTCTTTACATTCCCAGTCTTCCCCTCCCCTGCATATCCTCTGTCTCTCCCCCTTCCTAATGATTCGCTCACGCCCTCACCCTTTATTCTTATTACCCAACATCCTAGCTTTTTAGTTCCCCTCCTTCTCCTCCTCCTGTTCCTTCCCGGCTGGCGCCAGGATGGCCGGAGACACAGAGGCTGTTCCGGACGCCGTCTGCAAGACCGCCCCTGTCCGGAGATCTTGGGGTGAACCCTGGAACGCCACGGTACGACCCGTGGGTACTGTCTGGCTCACAGACCGGACCCACCGCATAGGTACCGGGTATCATGGGTTAGAAGCCAGATGACAGGAGACCTTATGATCTGTGGTCAGGTTATGTGCTGGAAGACGGTCCGTGGGAGGGACATATGACAGAAGACCTGATGGTCCGTGGCGAGGTTATCTGCCGAAGGACAGTTCATGGCATTACATGGGGAAACCAGATAACAGAAGAATTTTGACCCATGTCGAGGTTATCTGCTGCTACAGGACAGCAATAGTATCGTAAATTCCTAACCTGTTTATGTGGAGACAGGATTGCATAGCAGAGGATTTTCACGTGTTAATTATAATATTCATTACTATTAATAAGGTCGAACTAGACTTAAGTTTTAATGACATTTCAGCATCGCCTCCTCATGTTTAAAGGTCTCTGAATTGTACATCATCCCACTCCAGCATCTCAGCTACCTACAGTGACAATTAAGGGCATGAAAACTACACACAAAGTGTTACAGGCCTCGGGAGACAAACATGTATAGAGATATCTCACCCGAAGATGCTTATGTTTTGAAGATCTCTCGGCTAAAGCCGTCTTATTTTAGAGATATCGAGTACCCAGCCTCGTTTTCGGACGACTCATTATGGAATCTCGTAGATGAGGGTACTACAGCTACATAACCTAATCTCATAGGCTTCTCGAGTCCACTAAGCCATGTACAGGATATCACAACCACGCGACCCTGTGTTAGGTGACCGCCTGACATCTACCGGGTTGTGTATTTCATTTATTCAGTGTTTAGTCATCCCCTTCCTATAGTCATGGACTGGAGAGGGGGGCGTCTCTTACAACCTTAAGTATACACTGGTACACACAGGCGTTAACAAGCGCATCGCATCAGTTCAGCTGTACAATCGAGTCGTTATGGATGATACACGGGTGTTGTGAACGAGGAGAGACGAGCGGGGAGGGGTGGCGTGAGCCAGTCAGCCAGCTGAGCCACTGTGTCCAACTGTGACAGGACGGTCAGCTGCAGTATTCATTGCCAGCCGTTCATGCACAGCCCGGTGCTTGCCCAGCGTTGTGGTGGGACTCTCCCCCGGGCAGCTTAACAGTCGTGATCGTCGTCAGCAGCACCACACATACACACCCACTCGCCCACCCCGCTGCCCCACATGACAAGGGCCATAAGTGCAGTGAGGGCGTGAATCGTCTTAGAATGATCTTGAACGCCTGGGGAAGTTGTTCTGTTTCTTATACGATTGCTGGTTATAACTTAACGTTGACGGCCTCAGCGATGACTCGGGGCGGCCCAGCGTCCTTCACTAACGAACACTGGCGGGTGCTCCCGACCCCCGAGTGCTGAACTTTCCATTCCGTCCTCACCAGCGTTACATGTGGTTGCCTCGGCCGTCACAGCCCTCCGCTCTCAAAGGTCGTCCCTCACCAGAAATAGTTTGTCTTGTGCGACACATTAATTTTCCGATGGCACGGAATCTGTAATGTCATCTCTCCTCACCTTTGCTCACACACACACACACACACACACCCAGAAGAGGCGGGGGCCCGCGAGTGTAACCACCCTCCCCACCCCACCTTAAATGTACAGATAGGTAATTACACACGTGTGGACGTGTGTGTATGTAATTACCTATTTGTACTGTACAGGGAAGGGAGTTGAACGCTATTGAACTTTATCTACTGTCATAGAACTTTTGAGATACGTATCTCTATTCCCTCCACATTCACGATCTCATAACTCAGTTTTATTCACTGGTGTGTGGCTGCCCTGTTCGGGATCACACGAGATGTCTTTTATGAGTGTAATATGTTAATGTGCATAAACATTTAAAACATATGTTGCTCTTGGAGGGTTAGTGGGCAGGACGTCCTTCACACAGCATCCTTGTTCCCCAGTCATGATAGGGACATACTAGGTCAGTGAGCCAGTTGTCTGAGGAGGACGACACCTTACCCTGCGCACCGTAAGTGAAGCAGCTCGTGTGTCCACAGCAACTGTTGCTAAGTTCCTATAACACGTTACTTGAGGATCTCATGTTAGGAACGTTATCCTGTTTTACTCGGACGTATCCCCTTTGCCTAGCAATATTTATTATCGTATAGGGTTTTCTGATATTGATAGTTTATTACTATTTATTTTATTGTAATTACCAGACGTGACTTTCACTCGCTGTGTAATATCGAGTAGGCGGAGGATCAGAATGTTTTGCTGGTGATGCAGGCGTGACCGGTGCCAGGGACCCATCACCACACACACACACACTCCAACCATCCCCTGCACGTGTCCCCAACCTTCTGTCGCACCACCACCCTCTCCCATCGCCTTCTCTTCCTAGTCCTGCTCTCATTTGTTTCTTGCACTGCGTCTTAACCGTCGGTCCGGTGAGTGTAAGGCGTTGGAGCGAGAGTCTTGACCTGCGTCTCAGCCAGGCTCACCGGTACGCGGTACAAAGCCAGACCTACGGTACACTGCCTGTACCTCTGGTCTGCTGCTAACTCCTGGGTTCATCAGCATTTGATCCGTATGCTTCCGCGTCCCGCTGAGGCTGACGGCCTCACGTCCTGGACCACTCCCCACGCCCGTCGCTCGTGCAGGACTCCGCCACGGTCCCCCAGGAAGGCAGAACACCCGTCTTCACCCGTGCCATCCACTAGAGCAGCCGTCTGTACGACAGGTCCCTCTCACGCGACCCTCCTCACCATCTGCCGCAGGCATCACCTTGCTGCGTAGGCTACCTCCTCCTCCTCCTCCTGTTGCCTGGCGACCACCAGGGAAGCTTAAGCTCTGGAGTTATGTAGGTCCTCGTGTAGTTCCGTCGTAAGTTATGCTTGATGAAGGCGTGTCGTCGTGGCTGTAGTTACACCTGTGATGTTAGTATTGCCTCTGATGCTAGTTATTATTTCCTTTTGGGCCCCATCGTTGTTATGATGGTTCTTACTGTAGTTTATGAAGTGATGGGATAGATATGTCGTCTTTAATAGTGAGTGTGTGTGTGTGTGTGTGTGCAGGAGGGAGGGCTGGGCTGGCCTGCCACACCGCTATTCTGACCTGTAGTATATCACGATGGCTGACACTAAATCACACACTGTAATTACTGGAGTAAACACATAAATTCGTTCTGTAATTATTTGTAATGACGATGTGACTGTTAATCACCGAAGCCTCGGTATTGATAACGGATCCCGTTAATCTTACAGTCAGACCCCGTCCCTGTTTAGACAGAATTTAGATTAATTAAAACCACAATTTCCAAAACACATCATGGCTTTGTATGTGTGTTGTGGAGCAGGTAAACAGAGCCATTGCAAGTAACATAGCAACAGCTGTCAGTACATTAAAGGGTAACACGGATAAAGATGATGTTCGTCTTGTGGTACAGTTTACACAGGCAACAGGGGACCGTGTCGTATCAACAAAGCACACTGGGGGTGTATTATTATTTTCATCTGCTGTGTGTGTGTGTGTGTGTGTGTGTCTAAGCCAGGGTTGTGTTTGTATGCAAATTTCCATAAACTGTGGAAGGAATTTGGCACACGTTGAGATAGGTTATGAAAGGAATGTTGTATGTTTTAAAGAGTTGCATCCATAACGGGAATTTAAAGGGGAGGGTTGAGCCCCAGGCTGTCTGAAGCAGAGGCAAATGTGTTTTTGAAGATGTTCAGGAATCCATCAGGGTAAGGGAGAGAGAGCCCCCAGCCTGCGGTAAGGGAACGTTATACTATGCTTAGCCACAGCTGTTGGGTCCGGCTTACATACACATTGTGTTTAAGGTTTTATCAACTCGTGTTCTTAATGTCTTTAAAGACGATGTTGTGAATACTCGAAACGTAAATGAACAGAACGTATAATTTTTCAACGTGTTAGATTGTTATGTGAATGATAAAATTCCCGTTAAGATACGAACCACAGAGGTTAAAGTATTGGTGCATGGCTTCTTGTATAGGCGGTTGACGGTACGTGCGTACATGCATCGGTACTGTACCTAGCAAAGGTCTAGGGTACCACTATAACCCCTTCAGCACGAGGTTACGACCCTTCAGAGCCAGGTCAAGGGCCAGGCCCGCCAAATCCGCGGATCGTCCCGTCGTCCTCAAGGGTCGTGCCACCGTGTTAATGACTGCGCGAATTTCTGACTACTTCCTGCATGACGTGTCTCTGGGCAGGACGAGACACTTGCATACTGATGTGACACACACGCACACACACACATACTTACGGTACCCGAGTGGAGGGTGTCTAGTGGAACTCCTGCCACCGCTCCACCTCGTCCACCTTCCTCTCCAACTCACCTGCAATGAGAGAAAAGTACGTTAGAAATCGCCTGAACCTCCCACCACTATCGCCACCTTCGACAGTTATTTAATCGCTTTATTTACCACCCGTTAATACTGTGGCCGGGGCAAGTCATGACAGGCACTCGACGAACTCGTACGTGTAATTACAGGTGAAGACACGAGCGAGATACGGAGGCGATCTGATGCCCCCAATGTATTCAGTGCCTAGATATAAACTCTACAGAATTACACCTACATATATGGACGTCCAGTAGTGCACGGGTCAGGTTAGAGAGGTGGGCTTGAGGGGCCTCTCATGTATTTCATCGTTCGTATTGGCAGGGTTAGAGAACTCTGATTTTTATTATGAATAGTGCTGAAGATCGTATGAAATCCTGTGTCGTGAGGGCAGGTTCCGCTGTGGGGAAACAGAGAACAAGTTAGGTGTTTTGGTGTTGGAGATAACGTGAGACCCCCTGAAGTAAGCTGTCTCAGGCGCCTGTGCCATCGCGATGTAGTGTTCTGGTGGAGAATTATTATGTGGGTGATGTGGAAGGCATGTGGAGTGCTCTGGTGGTGGGTGGTGGTGGAGGAGGGAGGTTGTGGGGGCTGTCCACCGTCAGCGGGGCACCGGAAAAACCCGCTCCTGTTACACCTTGAAAAATAAACAAGTCACAGGCGGGCTCTGACCAGAGTGATTGGCAGGGGCTACGTTAGGATGGCTTGATTGGCGGCGAGGCTAGGTTAGGTTGGGACGGATTACGTTGGTCTTCGCTTGGCTGATGATCTGGGTTGAACTGAGTGGATTAGGAGGAATTAGTATGTGTTAGGGCTAATTACGATACTTCCTTATTACGTCGTAAGCAGATTACGCCATGACTTGATTACGGTTTAATTGGAAGGTCAGGCTGGCCCCGCTGCCGTGGGAAGGTCAGGCTGGTCCCACTACTATTGGAAGGTCAGGCTGACCCCGCTACCATGGGAAGGTCAGGCTGGCTCTCTGCACCACACCAGTACCCCCTCATATCGCTGGCCAGGGTAGCGAACTGTTGAGGAGGAGGAGGACCAGGAAGGTAGCGGCACGTGGGGGAGGAGAGACAGCCCCCTTTCGCCTCGCCCGCCCGCACCGGATCCCGTAGGGCCTGTATGCGTGGCGTGCATGCGGAAGGTAATCATCGTAAAAGCAGTAACAAATGTTGGATCAATTGGGCTTATGGGTTGCAGGAGGGCAGGTCGAGCGGCGGTAATCAACATGTAAAGTGGCGGGCGAGTGTCAGCCGGAGCAGCTGATGTGCTGATTGCATCGCCCTCTGCACAATTAAACCCTTTACGGCTCCGGTGTAATTGCGTATGCTCGTTAGGCCAACAGTTAACACCAGACTGGCCACTGGCCGGGAGGGTTGGTGCCGGCAGGGCCCTAGGGGCCGGGCAGGTGTGTGGGTCCGGCAGGGGAGGAGGGAGGGTAAGCGAGGTTGTTCTCCTGGTGTAGGGGAGATACAGCCAGCGGCGGCGCTGATTACACCAGCTATGGATCAGTAAGGAGGTTAAGGGGAGCGTGTGCCGTGGTAGGGAGGACGGGAAGGGATGTGGGAGGTGTTGTGGTTGAGAGAGGTTGTGGGCGGGATTGTAGGTTATAGTGTCCGCCACACCTTGACGGTGCACTAGGGGCCTTGCTCTCAGTGGCCTCCTACTTTGAAAATAAAAGTATTTTTTCTTTTATTCATTTCATTTATAGTTCCCCCCCCCCCCACTAGACCACAGTCCCCAGTGTCTCCGGTGCTACGCTCTCCTGCTCCAGTCTCCAAGTAACACGCAGGAAAGCTTCGAGGGGGACGTGTGGCGACGTGGCGTGTGTCGCCCATTGCGTGTACAGAGGCTGTGAATCCGTGTCACTCGTGTGAGCGCAGCAGGTGTGCTGCTGATGTAGCCGTCGGGGGAAGTCATTAAGGATCGTATGAAAGAGACGAAAGGTTCCGGAGGCTGTCTCTCCTTTTCAACCCCAGACCTCATAAAACTCCTTGATCTTCCTCTCCCTGACCCCTCAGCCTTTGTTGGTGACAACGCCTCTTTCCTAAGGACCAGTTTGATGGCTCTGTCGGAGGCTCACACTGTCAGGGGAAGTACCAGCTTATTGATTCAGCACCAGAGAAATACCAGTTCATAGCTTCTCCACGTGGGGGTCCCACTGGGACAATCGAGGACGTTGTTGCAGTGGGGCTGTGACGTCTGGCGGTGATAACAACCAGTTAAGGAGAAGCTGTGTTATGTATCACTTATATTTATGGAGCTATGACACCGTGTGTGGGTGTGTGTGTGTCGGGGCATGATGTATGGCGTGACGCTGGCGCGGATGCCGGAATGATCCCCTCACAACCTGTCGGTGCCACGGGCCTGGCCCGCTGCCTGTTATGATACTCCCACATGGACCCGGTGGCCGGGCCCCACTCCCCTCTACTGACGTGGGACAAGAGCCTCCTGTGTTCCACTGCGGTCAAGTCGCATGCCTACAGCTGAGCCCCTCTGGCCTGACAGTGCCACAGCTGAGCTCCTGTGGCACGTCCTCGATCCCGCCGCTTTAAGATCAATGGACAGCAACTTTTCGTACCAACATTTCAAATACAGACGTGAGAGAGAGAGAGAGAGAGAGAAAACATATTTAGGATGCTTCGAGCAAGGCCCCAGACGGAGGCAGAAGAGAACCAAGACATAGGTCAGGGTACAGAGGAGAGCGAAGAAGAATATGAGGTCACAGGAGGAGAGGTAAAAAAGGCGACGTTGGATGAGTGGTCTTAGGAAGGTAATAAGGAGAATGTGGTGGTGCGAGGGAGGGGAGAGGAGAGTGTGTGCCCCATGGGAGGCGCGACCACCACCTGCAGCAAGGGCGGGAGGTTCTCCCTGACCGACACCACCTCCCTTCCCTACTACAGTCACCTCACATACCAGCTCTTTCCCCTCTCCCTTTACTTCCTTCCTCTGTCTCCTACCTCTCCTTTTTTATTAGGTTCCTCTCGTCTCCTCTGTTTCTCTCCTCCTCCTCCCTTCTTTTTTCCTCACTTTGTCTTATTTAATCTGTAGGAGCCTCTGTATGCCCACACACTTCGCCTTAGGCGGCGTGTGAGTCCGTTTTCCCGCACATGCAGACGCCTCCATGAATTTTTATATACTTACATTAGGTGGTGATGGAGTTTGGATCAGTATGGCATCACAGTTTCCAACCCCTGCAGTGCGGACGGAGTGGGGTTCACTGTTCACAAATCAAAAATTTATTCACATGACAAAGGGGTCCCAGCCTGGGTTATTTGTGCTGGCTTACACGTCTAGTGTTCTCTGCTATAGGGTGTAGTTGCTGCCCTGGTATTTGTGTGTGTGTTTGTTAGTATATTCCTGTGTGTGAGGAAGTCTGCAGTGGTTCGTGGTTAGGTGTGGTAGGTTGTGGTAGTAGACGAGGGTCAGTGATTGCCTGTGGTAGTGTAAGGCGGATTATGTTCCGTGTGGTGGTGTGTCGTGGTACTTGTTGTGTGGTTTCTTGGGTTAGTTGTGTGGTGGGGCACAGTGTATGGTTGCCCGTGATGGTGAATGGTAGTGTCTGATGGTTTTCATGGTGATACATGGTAGTGTGTGGCAGTGGCTGGTGTTGTGTGGGACGATAGTGTGTGTGGTTGGCGGTGTTGACAGGTGGGTGAAGCTGTGGGAGGAGGAGGCAGTGAGGGAGTGTCAACACCTGGTTGATGACGGTTACTACTTGTGGCTGTACCGCCCTCCCTGCTCCTCCTCTTTCAACCTACCATCGCCCTATTCCCTCTCTCCCTGGTCGACCTTTCGCCCTGCTCCTCAAATGTTGGCGCAAGTCGACCTTCCCTTCCCTGCCCTGCTGGTCCCTGCCACACCGTCACTCGACATGGCTTCCTTCACTTCTCTTAGCTTTCGCATCTCGTGCTGTGTGTTCTTAGTCTTGTCTCCTCCGGCAGGTGCTCCTCCCGACACTCCCTTCCCATGTCACGTCCTCTGCACCGTGCCTACCACAACCAAGCACCTCACACAAGGTCCTCGCCACTACCACCATCGCCAGCCCCTTCTCCTCCCTCCACACACAATGGTTTCTATAAATTTAAGTTCCTAAGGCTGCCCAATTTCCTGAAGCAGGGAAATGTGGACTCCTTTTGAGTGAGAAACCTTTTGCATCGAAACCACAGCTCCCCATTCACATCCAGGCCCCACAGAACTTTCCATGGTTTATCCCGGACGATTCACACGCTCTGATTCAGTCCATTGACATTACGTCGACCCCAGTATACCACATCGTTCCAATTCACTCTATCCCCTACACGCCTTTCACCCTCCTGCATATATATATATATATATATATATATATATATATATATATATATATATATATATATA
>JAYMFT010094129.1:0-13939 GCA_038088735.1 Panulirus argus | reverse complement strand
GGATTATTGGCACCTGAAGAGGCGGATTGTCTCCGCGAAACTAGTTGTGCCATACATGTGTAGATAAACTGCATGTTAAATGAAACTCTATGAACTCCCACTGAAGTGCGATTTAACCTTCATATATACGTATATATATATGTATGCAGAAGTCAAGGGTCAGAGGTAGATTTGACACAGAGGCCATGAGTGAAAGGGGTTTGAGCATGAGCAATACAGAGGTTATGAAGTGAGTAATAGATATAGAGGCCAAGGGTCATGAAGGGCGGTGACTACTGACCTGTGTGAAGACGCTTGTGCTTTTTCAGGAAGTACTTGGTCGTGAAGGACTTCCTACAGACCTCACACTCCCATTGCTTGTTGTCCGCCTTCCCGTTCCCACTGTCCTGCAGGTAGAAAGAAAGCTGAGCTACATTCTCTCTTTCTCTCTCTCTCTCTCTCATAGGTGTGTGTGTGTGTGTGTGTGTGTGTGTGTGTGTGTGATTACTTATATAAGCGTGTGTGAACGTTCAATGTCTCATATGGGCTTTATCAATTACATTTGGCTGTGGAAGAGGCATGTGATTAATGTTTGTGCTTTACGGGGAGAAGGTTTTGCACTCGTGTTGCCCCGACTCTTAACTCTGTGTTTAAAACATGTCTTACGTGGATACTGACCTTCCTGGAGAGGTTACTGTTGCTTGGGGGAGCGGCTGGACGTTGGGGACGCCCCTGGTCGCTTCGTTTCTCCTGTCGGGGCTCTTGAGCGCCCTCTGACCCATCCCCCTCCGTCATAGGCCGTACTTCGCACGTCACCGCCTCCTTCTGCACATCCATCTGGACGGGACTCTCGGGAGACTCCTTCATCTTCTCCGTCGGGTAGAGAGTCGTGGGTATGAGGAGGGGCGGCACCCGCAACCCAGCCTTACTGTCGGTGCCAAGCAGGGCCACACTCTGGCTCAGACTGGGCATGATGTTGCTGTGGCAGTGCTGATAGACCAGTTGCTGAGACACGGCCAGAGTGCTCTGTATCTTGTCCCCTAGCCCAGGGATGCCTAGGGCTTGCCCACTCGGTAGCGAGACGCCCTCAGGCCCCGCCAGAGAGAGCTCATTGATGTAGTTACCCGAATGGAGACGCGCTGGGTCGCCTTGAGGAAGTCCCAGCTTATTGAAGTTCATGAGAGGAAAGCTATTTCGTCTCATGTCCGCGTGGGCGTGCAAGGCGTCTTGGGTGTGGTTGTTTGCGGGGGGAGTCTCGGCTTTATGAGGCTGTGGCGACACGACGGCCACGGGACTGTTTTGCGAGTGCGTCCCGCCCACCATCCGCCCTACCGCCGCCGCCTCGGCTACTGAAGCGTGCGGCGAGACGGCCACTTTCTTCTCTTCTTTGAACTCGCTATACTCGAGTCGCGGACGACCGACACCCACGTTCTGCTGTAGCATCTGACACGGAAAAACGATGTTGTTTTTATAGGGAGGGAAGTACATCTCTGAAGGTGACCTGTGAGGCTGTGGGGGTGTCTTATCCTGAGGATTCATGTACGGCTGAACGTCTTGTCCCCAACTATTTTGGTCTGGAGGTTCTTTCGTGTGCAGCTTGCTGAGCTGTTGAGCCTCGTAGAGCGAGTGCTGCATAGGTGCAGCTTGCTGTTGTGGATGTTCTTTTGACTGTAGCTGCTGTTCTGCGTTTTGATGCTGGCTCTGTTGTGGAGTCATGCACTGATGCTGTGACTGGTATTCTGCTGCAGTGTTCTGCTCTGGCTTCTGTTTAACCGTTTGCGACGGTGAGTACTGTTGAGGCGACTCGGGCTGGTGTTGGAGCGAGTGGGGTAAATGATGCTGCTGGCTCGATGGTTCACGCTGCCCATTACCCGCTTCTGCGGAAGTTTTGTTCTCGTTCATCAGCGTCTCGAGCCAGTTCTTGGCGTCCCCCAACGTCGAGTTCTTGGTCTTCTGCTGTTTGGCAGAAGGGGAAGGTGGAGACGTCTTCCCGGACGGCAGGCGTTCAATGCCAATGCCGTGGTAACGCTTCTCGTGAAGCTCTTTCCTGGCTTTGGTGGTGAAGGTCTTCTTACAGACGTGGCAGGTGCCAGGGGATGCGGGGTCGTGGAACATGCGCGTGTGCACCAACAGACTGCCTTTCATCTTGAATGTCTTCGGGCACTGGTCACACATGTATCGTCGGTCGCTATGGTCTTCGCGAACATGGTTTCTGTAGGCTTCGAAGTCTTTGAACTTCTTTTTGCACAGTTTGCAAGTAACGTCGAAAAAATTACCCCTGGTGTGGATGATGTCCTTGTGAATCTTTAAGAAATGCTCGGAGGAGAAGACGAGTCCGCAGAGGTCACAGTTCTGGGCCTGTGTGGGCGTGTGGTCGGAGGCGTGGGTGGGACTAGCCTCTGGTTGCACTCTCCCGTTGTTGGCTGTAGCCACGCCCGTCATCCGGTCTACAGTCGACTCCCGCGACTCCGGCAGCGGTCTGGTCAGGGCGGCTGGGCTATTGGGCGAGGTCCTGCCATCGTTAATCTCCAGACGCTCGAGCATAGGAATAGCCTCTGGGGAGCTGGCTGGAGGATAGGCAGGTCCGCTGAGGGGCGCTGTGGGCGTGCCCGCGTCCGAGTACTGCACATGCTGGGCGGGCAAGTGTGCCGCCAGGTGGTGGTGGAAGGCCTGCAGACCACTGACGGAGGCGCTGCAGATGGGGCAGGGCAGAGGCCGGGTTAGGGCAGTGGCCACACGTAGCTGCAGGTCGCTCACATTGGCTAGCGACTCCCGCTCACACACCGGACACGGCAGGTACCCCATGCTGCCGACCATAGGCGCCATTAGTATCCATATACATACATAGCTACACATACATATCATACAACGTATACATAGTGCAGACACATGTAATTCATACATATACATTGTATATAAACACCAACATACACGCATACAAGGCTAAAAGTGTAGAATTTCCTCCCCGTACTGTGGTAACGATACACTTAGAAGTAAGATCTCTCAGTGCTCAGGTATGAAACCACTACTATTTTCTATCTATATAAGTAATTTATCACAATAAAGTCGAGTCATACCTGAGTATGTTTCCAAAGGTTTCCTAAACTTTGAAAGGAGCGCGCGCGGATTAGCCAAAGGAACGATTTATTGCAAAGTAACCTTATAAAAAGAATATTAAAATCCTTCGAAATATTAAGGGTGAGGCAGTAAAATTCCGTAATTCCGCGACAGAAGAATACCATTTATGAATCCAATATGAAATCGTAATGCAGGCGCCTCACCTCTACCGAGCTGCATTTTTACTGAATCGAGCCAAATTGAGAATGAATGTCACATGGAGGTTTTGCCATACAGCTGTCATCCCAAAGAAGATTTGAAAAATGAGAAATCTCAGATTAATCCACTGTGCTTTCCGGAAATGTCATGTTTGACATTTAGAGAATGAAATAGGGTGAGAGAGAGAGGAATGTATGATGACAGAAGATATCGGGAAGGAACTGTGGTCAAATTGTCCCGTTCGGGTGAGACTATGCAATTGTGACGAAGAGGCTTAATTGTAACAGAAAAAAAGGAATGTGTTAAGAGTTCGGGCTTAAGAATCAGGAGCACCAGTGAGATGCTTGATTTGTTGCTCTAGTTCAGAAGTGGAGTAAGTCGTGTATTGCCCTTATTAACCATAGCAGGAATGATTCGGCCGCTCTTTCTGGTGTATGGTGCAGTGCCCTGCACTGAGGACTTCCGCAAGTGGGTAAGAGAATAACACAGCTTCACAGTAGGAGGTGAGACCGTGGAAGATTATCCGACGAAGGTGATGGAAAATAAGATGGAGAATAGATGAAGCAATAGAGAGTCGAGAGAAGTTGAGAAAAGATAAACAGTAAGCCTTACTTTCAATATACCCTTATGGATCAGGTCACTGGTCATACAATACCTTCATCTTCATTGCACCCTCATCATCAATACGCTCTTTTCGCTATACCCTGACGGGTGAAATTAAATGCCATCTTCACTACGTATCAGGTGAAAGGTGCTAATTACTGGAAAGATTTAAAAAAGGAAAAGAAAAAGAGAAAACAGAGAATTCTTCCCTCATATCGGACGGAGACATAAAAAAGAAATGTTAACCAAGAGAGGAAAATTTGTTTCAAGGCTGCTACTCTTGAAGTGAAGAAAGAGGTAGGTCTCACTCGCACGTCCTTCGGAAGACTTTTTTCAACGTTAAGGGATCAAATGGAAAGAAAAAAGAAGAGACTAGAGGAAGAGCGAGCGGGAATATAAAATTGAAATAGACGTGAACAAAAAAACCCCGACTGTTGCATAGTGCATGTTGTGTAAGGGATGACTTAAGTAAACGGGGTATCCAGTAACCTGATGTCTTTGTAGTGTTTAGTGAAGCCCTGCGCAAGAGAAGAGAGGCACGTGCATGGTGCTGGATCCAATAGCAATGCGCAGACACCACTTTTTACACCCCTAGTGCTGTCTTGGTACTGCAGTTTTGCCACTTGCGTTCTGGTCAGTGGTATGTTATCCGGCAGTCTGAACATCTTTACCATTAATGTGTATCCTTCCCTAACTCAAGGACCATGGTTTGTGACGCTGTTGGACATCTGTGGCCGCCTGTATGGTGGAGCGGCCCCACAAATCTCTTTCGGCAACTGATGTCAGACATAAACTCGTAAAAACGACAAATTAGCCCGTGCCGTTTTAACGGAAAAAGTAGCCACTTCAAGAACATTCAGCAAAAAGGTATATAACGTCTGGCGAAGAGCACCATCGCCAGCCGACCCGTTATTACACTCTGTGGAATACAATACCACCAACATCATCTCGAGAAATAACATTAATGTCTGTTAGATAAGTCGATACGCCAGTCTATTGGCCTTCCTCCTATTCACATGATCGTCCCACAGTCCTTCCAGACGAGGCTACAGCCACTGACGTCGTTAACAGCTAGCCTAAAACCACATAGTTATGAGCAGCCTAGTTTATGACGCTTCCTCTCTGAAGGATCATGGAGTCATGAGGGTACAAGAGGTGACAATGAACAGTACAGGCATAGAAAAACACTACAGCTGTGGGGCTCATCTTCTGGCACAGCCTCCTGCTGCTGCCAGGCAGCCGCGGCCGAAATTGCAGTTAATCACCTAATGGAGGTTCATATATATATATATATATATATATATATATATATATATATATATATATATATACTTCGCACGCAAGGGATAGAATGAACTGAAATTATGTGATATACAGGGGTTGACGTGCTTTTAATGGACTGAACCCGGTCATGATGAAGCGGCCGTGGAAAACCATGGAAAGGTCTGTAGGGCCTGGTTGTGGATAAGGGGCTAGAGAATGGATGTGAGCGAATTGCTGATTTCCTTCCTCTGTACCTGGCGCTACCTCGCTTACTCGAGGAAACGGCGTTAGTATTATTAGAATATAAGTGCTGAGGTTGTCTTATCATCCACTTAACTTCTCACGAGCGTTTTAGCTCATCATTTTAAAGCCTTAAAGAGTAACTCTTCCAAATTTCAAACAGTAAGATTATATAACTTTAGAAATAACTCTACCCCTCCTTCCTCAAGCTACTTGTCACCTTTAGGTGCAAAAACCGTATAGATGCTGGGCTTTCCCAGCCACGTCAACCTCCATCTTACACATCTCCTCAACTGTGAACTTCTCAAGTTCACAACTTTTTCCAACAGTACTTTGATGTTAAATTCATGCATTACCTTATTTCTACCGCAGTATTTCCTCCAGTCTTCACATAAAATGATAAGAATGATCAGTGTAGCGTGTCTTTGGGGCTGATCCTGGTGCTTGACCACCAAAAATGATGCGAACGACCCGTGTAAAGTGTAACAATACGCTGGAATAGTCAACGGGAGTTTTCTTCCCCCACTGCCCGGCTGGGCTGAGGTTTCTGGGTTGGGTCGTGGGTACACGAAGCTGTTGGAAGCCGCAGACCGCAGACCCTACAGCCTGGCTCGTCCATTGCATTTTGTAAATACGCACTTGTCTAGGGTACTCTTAAACTTCACTGTGCATCCCAAGGTGTTTTAACGCCGTGAAGACACGGGCTTCGTATGTTTAAGGTGTTCTCTCTTGTCGTGCACATCATGATCACCAAAGACGACGGCAGCGGCAGCGGCGACCAGGGTCAGCGCAACAAAGCCCAGTGGCAGGCCGGGGGTAGACGGCGGCGGGACTGCTGCCGGTGCTCATCAACCTTTGGATGAACTGCGGCAGGACACTGGCTTCACGTCACGGCTCTTTTCAGTGCTCAGCTTCGCAGTCGTCGTATGAAGCATTAGTATCGTAGTCATCGCCTCACCGTCGTCACACACATCATCATTTCACGGAGCTCCCTCACCAGGAGTTTCTTCTGCATCCTCGGGGTCAAAAGATGTTTTCTTTAAGAGGATTGTTGACATATGCAATGACTTACCAGTCAACCTAGATGAAAGCAGCGCCATCCAAACGTAAAGAATAGATCTGAAAAGTTCGAGACTGACATTACGTGCGCCTCCTTAGATACACATAAAGTTTACATATATTTCTCCTTTCATCCTCAGTTTGTTTTTCTCCTCTCACCTTAGCAATCTCTCAGTCTCTGATCTCTTCCATCATCAAAAACAGCCTTGAAAGGACCCGGTGAGCTGTTGCTGACTAGATTACTTTGTCCGATATTTCCACCTGCGGGAAGGATCATTTCCATGATGATATTCTCCCTAATAGCGAGGATAACCTTCAGGATGATATTCTCTCCCAGTAGGTAGAATAATCTTCAGTACGATGCTCTTCCTAGTAGGGAGAATAATGCTCAGTACGATATTATCCCCAGCAGGGAGGATAATCTTCAGGACGATATTCTTCCGTTTAGAGAGGGTAATCAATTGCCGACCCCTGCAGCAGGCTCAACCCTCTGACATTCAATGAATTATTCATCCGTAACTTTACGCCTCCTCCTCCCACTTCCCCTCTCCCCTTTCCCCGCCTGTGGGACGTACAGTCCCCGATGACCTGTATCAATTCCCTCCCTTCCTGTACCTCCTCAGCTGAGCTGCAACATCCCAGGTGAGCCGCGTCAAAGTCCCCCTCCCCCTCATCACAACCTCTCTCTCAGGTCACCTAGAGTCCACAGTCTTCAGGCGATGAGTGAGGGCGTTACATAGATATACAGACCACACACACCTCAAGGTCCGAGCGACGTGGTCTGGCCTTAACGCTACTGAAAATGATGCAGTCCCCTGTAAGTCCAATCCACTCCCTCTGGTAACGCGCCAGACGGGAGACAGGTAGAAATAATACCTCGCAGGACTAATACGCCTGAAAGTAATTCTTATGGGAAAGTGAAAGGGTAGAAAGAACATGAATATACCATGCATTCCTTTACCTTTTGTTAAAAAGACAGTAATAAGAATAGACTTTGAGCTCCAGCCCCTCTACTTTTTATGTCTATATTACTCCTGATGTGGATGACTGATACAAGAATTACCTGTTTTTTTACAGCAGGCGACACGGGGTAATCATTGGTGATGTGTTGCTGCAGCATGGTTAAAGTATCTTAGATCTGTGGATGACAAGCTAGTATAAAATACGTTATAAAGATTAGTTAAAAGAACTTTTTGGTACTGGAGGGTGGCAGGTGATCAAGGCTAATTTTATCTTATTAAGAGCGTTGCTCTGAAACCATGTTCTGGGAGCTTATTCCAAGCATCAGTAATGTCGATGGTCAAGAAGTATTTCATGCGGTTCAGATTACTTCGAGCTTATCTTGTTAAACTCTCAGATTTAGCTAACTACCTCTCTTTGGTAGCGACGGTGAGAAAGTGTGGAAGTTTCTATATCAACGCCGTTGAATCCTTCATCTTAACCAATATTTTCACTTACCTCGGAGCTTCCTCTTGCTTTGAGGGAGTAAATTCAAATCCCGCAGTCTGTCCTCATACGTCTTGTTACGTAAGAAAGGAATAAATTTAATTGCTCTTCGTTGCACTGCTTCCAATCTAACAATGTCCTTACTTAGGTAGGGTGCCCAGAGCTGCTCTGCATATTCGAGGTGGAGTCAACCTACATCTTTAAGTATATTGGCAATACCACAGCCTTGCTTTTACATGTAAAGTTTCTGTTGATAAATCTTAACATCCTGTTTCCTTTCTTGGCAGCTTCGTTACAATGTTGGGAGAAACTGAAGAGAGAGAGAGAGAGAGAGAGAGAGAGAGAGAGAGAGAGAGAGAGAGAGAGAGAGTGTCTGATCACCATGAAGATCCATTAGACCAGATCAGTAGATAGTCTAAGGTCCAACCGAGTCCCCATCTAGACACCATCTTGGATGATCTGAACACGTCGAGTGAGAATGACTTTAATAATAGGACTCAGAGTCACAGTCCTTCCTTGGCAAGAGGAGCATATGATATTCTCTAAACAGTTAGACTAATAACTGATACCTAGTATAGATATACCATTTCTGTCTTGATTCTGTGAATGGATTTCGCTTTCACGAAACCACTCCAATGTCAGAAAGTTCGGCTACCAGGGGCGTCCATAGCAGAAAGGGGTTCTCGCACTGCCCTGTTCCCGTACGGAACACAGCCTTGAGCTTGTCCCCGGCCGCTGTGCCGAACCACTGGTCAAACCAACATATCTCTACAACATCAAACATATCAACTCTCCACTGGGAGATAATATCCAGGCCATCATTTTCCAGTTAAAAGCAGATTTGGGCCTTCTGGGCCATCGTCCGTTACCTCATGCACAAGGGTAGAAAGTAATCACACGCACGCCAAAGATTCAGTCGAATATTGGCCAGCGGAAAACTGCGGTATGATACTGTTCAGTGTTATAACCACTCAGAAATTGCCTGCGCAATCTTCCCGCTCGCTAGTAAATCATTTTCCGAAATGAATCACCCTAACAGCCATCAATTTCTAATCAGCAGTGGAAATGGATGTATCATTGGCACCTGTTTATGTGGGTTAGTCGTCACGCGTGGGGCAAATTCTTCCGTGAGTCTACAGACAGGAAACAGAAAGGATCGCCTTTTTATAGGATAAATCACTGCAAACCGGTATCATTATCACAACCCATGACCAGCAAAGACCAGTTGACCAGAATGCCATATACACTCTTCACCATAGAGCAGTACTCTGTCAGACGCTCCAGCTACCTCCAGTAAAATCAGTTTTACTGAATGTCTTTGCCCTCTTGAAAGGACTACTCAGAACTATGGACAAGCAGTAACCACTCACACGCAAACACCAGTGCGACCCTCCAAACCATATACGATCAAGCAACAACACGAAATACCCCTCTTCTTCACAGACCCCAACTACACACTAACCATTGTAGAGTTCAACACCACTGGCATCAAAAACAAGCACACAGAAGCGCACGAACCTCTTTAGGAACACAACGCCCACCCAGTCATCTTTCAAGAAACAGAGAATTTGCAGCCAGATCCTTTCTGCCTCTTTCTATGATCACACAGCCCTAAGGTAAGGCAGAAAACGTGGATGCTTTTTAACCAACAGGCTCAACACCTGCGCACTAGGTTTCATTGATCACCATCCTGCATGGCTCAACACTCACTCCCAAAATCCAGGAATGAGCTACTCATCAAACAACTATATTATTTCAAAATCCTCATCCTACGCAAACAGCCAACCAGAGTCCCAAACTACCACTTCCAGTAACCAGACTCGCTAGATATTAAATTTTGCATACAAGCACTGCACACACACACACACACACAAAAAAAAACACTTCTCTGACTACTTACTCAGTCTTATAACTCATCATTTACGCCTCCCAACCCACACAGGAAAAAATTATAGGAATGCAGATTGGCCACTATGCGAATAGTACATAGAATCTAGTCTCAAACCTCAGTATAAGTGATTTCTTATCCCTATATTATGTCCTCTCGCTGTACATGAACATCACCAGCAAAGCCAACAAAAACCACATATGATAAAGACATAGCATGAAGTATATCCTAAACTACCCCCCGCAATTTGAAGAACTCATAAAACAAAGACACCAGGACAAATCCAAAATCAAAGCTACGCCGTTACTAAGTTAACCACTGAAAGGCAAAGAGGAAACTAGCATACTTTTCTTAATACTATGAATCACAAAACCAACAAAAACCAATTCTGGCGCTTGTAAAAGAAGATCTATACCTCCCATATCAACTAAGTCCTCACATATGAAGCATCTCTGAACCAGTCAGATGTAAACCCTTCTCCTAAAGAACGTATAAACATAGTCATGAGACATTAGTCATAAATAAGTCACATACCAACCTTACACATCTCAACCGGGGAGTGTCGAAAAACCCATACGAGATTCATCCTGAAACAACTGCTCACTTAATCTTCACTTCCACTTTCACATGCACTGCAAAGAAACCTTAAACAACTCTCCTGCTAAAGATACTGACAATTCTGTATATAAAACTTGCACATAAAACGTCTTGGCCTAATTGCCATCGAAGCATGTAGAGGCATCTTCAGATCCCTAACATCTGGAAACTTGACCCTCTAAACCACCTAACTCACCTCCTCTTACCTCTCTATATCAACTCTATCTTTCTGTCTTCAGCACCCACACTGTATGAAAGTCTGATCTACTAAGCAATAAAAGAAAATATCCCACTCTAATATACACAGAATGGTTAATGCCCAATCACTCCGCCACCATGCTATATAAAGACTAACACAAAACATCCTAGTTGACTTCAACAAATCCCCCTCCCCGTTCCTTGCAGTATTAATCGCAGTAAACATCAACAAAGCAATCTACCCGAACATATTTTACTTATACGGAAATTACTCCACATAATCCTCCAAAAAATGGCAAAAATATGGTTGGCCAGCTTCGTAATTGGTCACCAAGTGAGATTCACTCACAAAGGTTTTATCTGTAAAATCCTTAAGCTCTACAGTGGAGTTCCGAAGGGAGCAGTTCTTTCGCCAACCCTCTTCAGTCTCCTCTTGCATGACCTCTCATCACCTCCTACAGACCACATTCTGAAGGTTTTCTCATATGCACACGACCATTCAGTCACATCACAATACCCTGACTTATGCATCAACAAACATGCAATACTACCTGACAGGTGGAACAGTGGTTCACTCAGACTAGAACAAATGCATCTTCACAGAAGTCTTAGTTTACCCTCTTGACTCCAGGCAGACATAATTACAGCCTGCACCCTTGAACGGCCAATTACTCCCACTTAAGAAAACTTCAGCTATTCTGGGCATCACTTACGACTCACACATGACATTTGCTCCCTAACACAAAGATCACCAAAAAGGCAACGGACAAACTCAACTTCAGAACACTACCTGGTGTCAGATTTGAACAAGATAAAGAATCCCTAAGTATCTTTAACAAGCAATTCGTTCGTCTCACGTTAAAGTATAACCTGGTCATCTACCTTGTTTAAAGGTACATGTAACATAGCTTCAAATCACACAAAAACAGAACACTCAAAAAAGTCATTGTCTACCTGTCAACCACGAACACTCATCACCTACACAAGAAGCGAAGATCCTCCAGTATAACCCTACATTAATATGTTAGGCACTCAGTTCTTTGCAACAGCCACCCAAAAACCAAAACCGCTCCATAACTATCCACCAACCCCCAAGCAGAAATGAAAAACTTTCCCTCCTTTACACTTCAACGTCTCATAATCATAAATCCCCACCTCAAATAAACACTGCACTGACAAAAGATAAACACCGAAATAACCCGACAAGTACTAAACAACCGTCTTCTAACCTAGTCTGAAACACTATCCCACCAGATATACACCCAGCTGGAACCACACTACCGCCCAAGAAATATGTTACACTTCCTAGTCAGCATCCTGGACACCACATAGAATAACACAGCACGATACATCTCATGCCCAAGATGTCTGCATCTTCCATTCTGATGACAAGGAAGACACTCATATACTGTCCTTCACTCACTTCAAACATGCACACAGCATCCCCATGCTCCTTAACTTAGGATCCCGCATGGTGGACCTGACTAGTTTCCTGAATGCTACGGAAGCCCCATGCAAGAGGATCATTAGATAGAAGGATGAAAGTAAAGGTTTTGCATACATACTTTCTTTGATTGACTGAACACATAACCTTTTGCCTATTTTTAGCATTGTTTATAAAACTTCAGTCTTCCAACTATGGATCTACAGCTTCCAAATCAGGTCATCCAGTGTGGTTCTACTGCAGACTCTTTACTTATAAACGTTAAAAATCGTTTGCTCTATGATCACCCATCTGACAATGGGAAATAAGTACTCTACAATCGGTTTCCTATGACATTCTATAGACTTGATTCTTGCTGGAAGACCTGCAAACTATCTTGCACCATACGACTGGGTGATGTTTTTTTGTGCCACCCGTTGACCACAAGAAGTATACTCACTGGAGACATCAACTAAACGCTCGGTCAAAAACAGCAAACAAACACCCCTTAGCTTTTGGACTATATTTCACAACATCCCCAACCGGCAGAGTGTACCGGGCACGCTGCTGCTATATAACCGTGGGTGGGCATCAGCTGTGGTGAATCCTACTTCCCTTATCACTGTAATGCACAAGATCAAAAGATAAACATCTTGCCACAGCGTAACACCACAAAGCAACACAATCTCACCACACCCGACTTTTGCCCCCCCCCTGCCTTTTCACTTGCCTAACTTCCTGACATGAGTTGCTCTACTTAACATTCTGGCCATCTGTTCCGCCCTCACGTCACCACCTTAATTGTTCTGGATTAAGGAGAGAGGGAGAAGAGACGAGGGCTGAGGGGCTACAAAGTGGCAGGAACTCTGGGTGATAATGAGAGGGGTAGACGTGGCGAAGGGGGAGATGGGTTTAGGGTCAATTTCAGTACTTGCTGGAAATAGAGATGACGATGAGAGAGGAACCTGGTGACTGGAAAGATAGATTAAGGTAAGGAATAATTTCAGTACTTCATAAAGAGAGGAGAGCTGAAGCGTAGTGAGGGCAAGGAGTAGTATGGGCAGGAAGCTGCAGATGACTGAAGCATTCCCCACGTTGCCCCGCATCTCCCCGCCGGGCTCTAGGTGTGCTGCCCGCCCATGCACGTGGCCAACAATGGTTAACATCACCTTCCACTTACCCATTAAACCCATACCGCACACCAACACCCGTAACCTAAACACCGCCCCTTTACACCGCCACTAGCTACACTTGACCCATCGCAAGAACACTGATATCAACGCCCATTATATCTAGACCCACTATCCTAGACCCACAACGTCTGGACCTATCACATGAGCACGCACTGCAGCAACAAAATACAACACTTACGATACGAACACCAACCACACCACACACACTCTACACAAACAAACATAACATCATTTACACCCAGAATAGTATCAGAACCTCTGCATAAACACCCATTGCACATACACCATAGATCTAATACTAAATATCTGACAGGAAATGCACTCCGAACTACCGGGCCATTAGCTTAACTATAATTCTAGGAAAAACGTAGAAACAATAATTTGAGACAAAATCGTTAAATGTCTACAAGATCATCAATGTAGTTTTCAGATAAAAGGTCAAACTTATCAATTCTGACTGAATTCTTTACTCACGGAAACAATAACTGGGACCCCAAAACACGGTTTATTAATTTTCATAGTTTTCGACAAAGTGACAAATAAAAAGATGATTGCAGAATAAAATCAAAGCCAATGGCGTAAGATATCGACTCTACAGTTGGATAGCTCAGTCAGGGATGAATACTTTTCATTACCTGCATCATCGACCTGGAAGCACCAAAAGAATTTCGAAATTTGCCGACGACACGAAATTAGCATATATTTTTTTTTTTTTTTATGTTGAAGGCTCCAGTCACGGACAAAAGTCCACATCAAGGCCGGGCCCTAATTGAA
>JAYMFT010094118.1:0-13939 GCA_038088735.1 Panulirus argus | reverse complement strand
ATATTAGGAAAAAAAGCAACAATGTATAGGAATACACCAATAACACTGGCTCATGGCTCAATGGTCTACGACAAAACAATCAGATTATAAGCTCCACTGCTCCCAATTGTTTATATTCTACACCACATCAACACAACAATCCACCTACTACTCTACATTTCTAACCGATTTTTTTCACCAATTTCGGAATACTTTCCACCCGTACTCACCCTGCGGTGCCGACCGATCACATCCCGAGGTTGCTCCGGAGTTTCGACATCTGTTCCTCTTATGGCATTAGAGAAAACACCAGGTTATCGTGGACACCTTCCTTGTTACTGCACTTGTCACAACTGGACTGATACACGAGGCGATGCGCATAAGTTGGTTTTGCTCCGCCATGCGCAACTGAGGTAAGATAACTTCACTTGTTTTCTATTCAGAAACGTACCTAAAGCTTCTGGCTGTTTATGGTCCTCTGTAATCCATTGTCGATGGACGTCTTGTCTTCAGAGGGCAGTCTACAGATCGCTGGAAATGCAGAAAGAGCTACGACATATGTCCACTGTGGGGACACTATAGCTAGTCCAAGATGAGGTGCCATATTGATTGAACTTGGGGAAATTTTGGCGCCAATTCCAAGTGGCGGGCGTACGATGTTGCAGCGGTGACTCAGAGATGTTAACCATTTCAATAACCAAAGCAGAAGCTGAAGACATACTAAAGGGAAAACATTCTTACATCAGCCTGAATATCCTAGCCACAGATTTAAAAAATGTTCAGTCATGTTAACATCATTTTTTTGACTTGTCTCTTACTCCCAGAACATCTTAGGAGTAGAAGGGTGTTCATTCTCCCCCTGGGCGCTTCTGTTAGTACCATATCCAAGGTATCTATCACTACTCAGTGTAATTACGTGAAGTAATCAGATCCCTATAAACCTCGAGAAATTCTAAATTGGGAAACAAAAGAAAAAAAAAAGGACGAGAATTCACGCGAGTACTGTGCCGCGCGCTGGCAACACTGCTAGCTCCTCGGTTAACCATAAAGTCCTTTTCGTCTGGACTGATCAATGAGAAAGAGAGAGGGAGAGAGACACTCAGCGAAAGACAATCACACACTCCCTTCATTAGCAAAACTCTCGCTCTAGAGCGGAAGGCAGGAAGCTGGAGCACGGTTAATTACCGCGATGGAAAAGATGCCTACAAGTTGACGGAGTTAGTTTAGGGATGGGGGGGGGGGGAGAGGTCCGTCCACTCTTTCCCCCCCTCCCCCCTTCTGCTCCCGCCTGTGGATCATCACAGTAGACCACCTCTTGCAATATTGATCCCCGGTGGAGTCATTACATGTTCAAAGGTTGCCCCAGATTTTTGTAGCCTTTGAGGGTGTTCATACAAGTCCCTTTGTTTCAATTACTCCCTCACGTACATTTTTTGTTTTTTTTTTACCTGTGCGAACTAGATTGGGACTCAGAGGCAGGGGAAGTTTAAACTTGTTATATACTAATTCCTTAAGTACGACAAGGCGACCCTTTGGTATGATAGTTTGGTATCTGACCTTAGGTCAAAGGTCAGGTTATCATACCCTCATGCTTAGGAGCAGTGCCAACTCGCTCTCATAGGATGACGGTAATGTTGACCGTAACATAAACAAATCTTGGACCCGTCTTAAATAAGCGTCCTAAACGGGAAAGATTAAAATACTAACGTAAAACCGAGGCACTCACTATCAATACCACTGAGTAATACCCAGTTCAAAGCAGACTGCATAGTGATCGTCACAATCCAAAGCAAGCCAAGAGGAATAAATAATATCTGAGCTGTGAGCACATGATCTGGGACACGGCTCGTTCAGACTTCATTACAGAGAAGTTAAACTTGAGAAGTTTAACTTTAAACACTATTTTTTTTTTACAAAGAATTTACTTACGACAAGTTTATTATTTAATAACTTACACGTGTGATACATTCAACAAAAACTAAATATAAGCGTACGTAAATCTGTGTACACGAAGCAACAGAAAACGTGGGTGCATTAATATACTGCATTATTAAAGCATGAGTTAAATCGTTCTCTCTCTCTCTCTCTCTCTCCAGTAGCGAAAATATATCTCAAAGGCATACGGGGGAACCCTGCCGAAATAGTAGATTGCACAGGTCTCAAGAATTTCGTTAATCACTTCGACATTCGAAGAAATCGTTGGTGGTGTTAATCTGTGGGGAAGTGTGTCTCATACCTTTCGTACAGCTGCGCCCTTTGCTTCCGAGAAGTATTACCGCGATGATTCTGATCGATTTCCGGGAACTGGAGCCTCCGTACCACGAGGATCTCTTGCTACACTCGAGGGGAATACTATCCACCATCACCACTTCCTTCTCCACCATTGCTTCCTTCACCTCTACCAACACTTCATCTACCATTTACCACCAACACCATTGCCTTCATCACTACGACCACTGCTTCCTTCGGCACTAAGAACAACGCTTTCTTCACTTATGCCACTACCACCACAACTCCCTTTTCGCTACCACCATCACTTCCTCCAACATTACCACCGCTTTCTGCACCACATTCTCCTCCTCCTACGTTAAAATCTCCTACCATCATAAAAAATCCAAAATTATCCCCCGTCAGCAGCACTTGCAGCTGCCGACTTGCTTAGAACCAACATTATGTCATCAGACTCAAACCAACCCACGACCTATCCTCGGCAAACTCTACCGCAGCGCAAAACCTTTACATGGTGATACTATTTTTTTTAATTAGCTGAGACGGCACGGGTAATTAGGGCCCTAATCAAGGCCATCTCATTAACGCCGTATATATATATATATATATATATATATATATATATATACCCTAGCCTAAACCAGGTATCTATATTCATCGACCAACCCCTAGCGGTGGATGAACAGCTGGATTGAGTGTGGATAGACTGCAACATCCAGGATTCGAACCTTAGCGTTCGATCCTGAGCGGCTCGTGAATGAGTCACGGTCATAAACGCTAAGTTACACCATGGAAATCCTTTTTATATCTATATTTAGATACAGTGTCTTTATCTTTTATTTGAGTATTATATCTTAATCAGTAATACATATATTGGTGTTGGCTTAAGGATGACGCTGTGCTTGTGTTCAGTTGTCCAAAGCCCAAAATGTTTGACATGACAAGATTTTTCAATTTGGAAACCACTGCATTCAATGGATATCATTGTTAGTTGGTTGTGCCAGAATCACTAAGCACGATGAACAGTATGAAGGGACATGTGAACACTTGGACTTAAAATTCTTTACTAATGGCAACTAGACGTTAGTAATTAATATTTTGATATTAAACTAACAAAGCCTCGAGGCAAAATTCTTCTGGCGGGCTGTACATGAGAAGACTTACCCATTCAAAATATTCTTAATACAGTTTCTAAATGGTCATTCTTTGCCTCTCCGTTAAACCTTTTGTAGATTTCTTTCTTTTTCTTTCTTATAAGCTTACCATTAAATCTTTCCTACCATTCATATCACAAACTATTATGGATGCTGCATCTACCCTCCTTCAATATTGCATTTTCATGTAGACAAATTCATGACACAGCTCTCTACCTTTTACAAATAACGTGACGCACAAATCCTTTTCACTAGTCGTACTAAACAAAAGTCCCGTAGCTCACCACCGACTGTATCAGGAATACAACCCTTGAAATTATAATAGTTATTCACAATAATGTTCCATACCCGTTTTCTCTCAGTCCCTTAGAGAGCAGTTTTCTCTTATCAATCAACGAGAGAAAATTCATTGAAACCTTCATTAATCCAGTCCACAATTATCAGAAGGGTTAGGCTTAACCTCTTAAATCATTCATACAAGTTCCTCAATCCATGCCAAATGTACTTAAATGAATGGTGGACTTCAAAACTTACGCAAGTTCTTTTTACTTGACACACGGCAGACTTGTAAGGCAAAACCATCCCAATTGAACCATCTCTATGCATAACTACGCAAAACGCATACGATCTTTCTTCTCACATCTGCATTATTTCATAAATTCAATGCAATCTTGCACATACTCCAGTCTACTGTTATTGTGTACATCATATCATTATGGTATCCGTTTTCTTTTTTAAGCGATATGTTCTTAGAATTCCTCTTAACACAAGAGGGTGTCACTGATTTTTCGGATGGTGGATGTAGCTTAACGTTGATGGCCTTTATAACTCTAGCAGTTGATAACTCTACAGCCCAAACAATCATTCAACCCATGAATATTTTTATAGGTACTTTTAGTTTCTGCCCCATAGAAGTTCCGGAATATTTGTATTAATTAATCTTCCTCAACATTCATTTGCAAGTGATATATATCACTGTGCTTCTAATAAAATAAATAGATGTATTGCATAAAACAGAAATTTCGAGACTTCTGTGGAGAGTATACTGTACAATCAACTTTATTACTTTACTATATAAAGAGAACCAGCAATGCCAACGGCCATACCTGCAAACAACGTTCCATTAGCTGCCACTGCGAAGACGTCATTTTCCACCATAATTCTAACTCACTGGAATTACTCGAGGCTGTAAAAGGGAACACATTAGGCCAATGTGCCTTCTAAACGAACCGCATGCAAATTTACATATATAAAAAATGAAGATGTGATGGTCTGTGATTAGAATCCCTGGAGGTGCATATACCACTCTCACTTGACTGGAAAAAACATTCATATATAGAGATAAAACGCTTCAATCACCCCATAAATCATGAAAAAAATAAAAATCCTTTCTTGATCAGCTCGTAAACAAAGCATACAAGAGACTGTCTATGTGGTTCCCTTCATGAATCATTGGAATAATCGTATAAAATGTCCCATCATCATGAATTACAAAACACATATCTGGAAATATTTTGTCGACCATTTCGGAAATCACAGGAAGTTTCGATTCCCTTACACATTGTCCTTCCAAGCTAGGTTAGGTATCTTAATCTAACCTAGAAAAAAAAATTGTGTAGCCGAGTTTTAGAGTGGTCCTTTATTTGTTAATTTCTAATTATCATTATCAAATATGCATATTCCTATAGATGAGTCTGATATCATCAGTGGAAATTTCAAGGATTGGGTCCGACATTTGCTAATTCTATGATACCAGTGTGTTCAACGCTAATTTAGCTGACGCTCTACTTTTAAATACCCAGACCGTTCTTGACTGATATTTACCGATACATCACTAACAAGACTTATTGAAAAAAAAAATCTTAAAAGGTATAAATCTTTTATTGCATATCCTTCCTTTGGGATATTGGTCCTGATGATCTGAAATGTGATTACCAACCCAACGTAAACTATCCTATCGTTTTCTTTTGCTTCATTAAAGGAATGGTTGGTCCGTTTCGTAATAATCACATTATATTACGAAACTCATGATCCATGGGAAAGCAAATTCCTGAATATAATCCTTATGATATGATTACTACAAGAACAGAATGTCAGCTTAAATAACTAAACGGAGCTGCAAATATGTACCATGTGGCTTTTGCACAACGTAATCTAAACTCTTCACTCATACGTACCTCCTCACTGACGACTTTCCAGTCATATATCTACTCTCTCTATTACGCAGCCACTTTCTACTGTATTGATTATGTGATCAATGATGATGATCGGATGAGTAAATAGTAGTACATGTAATACTAACCACAATTTTAGGTCAGAGAACACACAAAACCTCATCTGCAGCTGGTGAAGGAGTGAATGGATTCGCATGAATAGTCAGTTCAGATCCCGAAGTTGTTAGATACTCTCCTTATTGTTACCATTCTTGTTGCTCAAATAAGAGTCAAAAAAACTATATTTAAAAAAGTTTTGGGTATATTTCTATGAGATTCAAATTAATATTTTCTTTTACACCGTATGGATAAATCTCGAGTAAGCAGTCTTGTTCGAATTACCTGAAAACTCAGGAAATTTCGTTTCTGTGTATAAGGGTCATATGCACAGTATGAGTGCATGTGATATTAGAATTATCCTTAAAAACTGAAGGTGTTAATTTTTCGGTTGATGGATCTCGTTTGACAGTGCATTACTTACGAGCAGATGTGGCCCCCCCCCCTTTTTTTTTTTCCTAGCGCTACCTCGCCAAAGCGGGAAACAGCAATTATAAAAAAAAAAAAGCAATACAGTAAGAAAAACGAAGTAAAAGACAAGCAAGTGCAGCGAAGCAGATGCATGCACATATAATGTTATGAAGTCAATAAGTAAGAACATTAGGCAGTAGCAGTCATTTGAAACATTAGGGAGGATCCTCTGGAAACACTACACAAGAGTTGCCTTTGCCATTGGCCTGTTAAGAGTGAGGCACTAAAGGTTAAGAAGCAGCACTAGAGATCACCAGTTATGAAGACTCTTTTGCAATGATCACCCCCTTAAGGTAGTTCTTAAAGGAAACAGGCATCTGAGATATTGATAAATTTAGAGATAGAACAGTCACACAAGTCTTTTATTTTCATATTTGTTTGCCATTTCCCACACTAGCTAGGTAGCACATGGAAGAGACAAAGAAAGGCCTCATTGGCTCACATTCATTGTCTAGTAATTGGAAACATTATGGACAAAAAATGTATAGGTAATATATTGTTTACAGTAGGCAGCTTTGTAATTATAACTCCAAAAAGAATTACAGGCATTTTATAACACAAAGCCATAAACTCACCCAACAATGTCAGAAAGACTTCACATGCATGAAAACATACTTTCACAAATCATGGGTGATGTGCTGAATGTTAAACATATCATTACTTATCAGCAGTGACCAACATACAAATGCTTCTTACTTCACCTGTTTAGTTGTTACTATCTCTAAATGGTGAGCACTTTATAAGGTAGAAAATGAATGCTTATGTAGTGGAACTTTATTTGACATCTGAATTCTTTCCTATTTCTACAAAAATATATGAAACAAAGTGACTTCCAAATGTTTCAAAAAAGCTGTCAAAATTTATATAAACTTCAACATTTATATATCTCACATCCAATATTATAATCTTTTATTACCTTTATTAATTTTTCTATAAAATATATATCTGATTAATTTTCCCTAGTTATCTTTATGCAAAAATAAATGAATTACATTAACCACAGTTTTATCTATATAATCTTACTGCAATAAATCTACTACATTTTCATATGAATGTACACAGAAGAACCTTATTCCATGTTGCCTCACGTACCACATACCAGTTGCAAAGCATAACAGAACTGGTGAACTTTAAATCTTAAACACAAAGATACAGACATTGCGTACAGCTTGTACTTTACAAAAAATGTATTATAAGAAACTAAGGGTGATAAACATATAAAATATTGACATTCATAATGAATACAATATGCTTTAGAATCAATGTTATAGGTAAAGAAGTAAATGGGAACTGGATATATGCTGATGTTAAAAGCAAATGTATTACATTTCAAATCTATTTATACAAATAAGCTAACTTGATAAGAAAATCAATTGTATAATAAATTTTACTAGTTAAAATGCACTTTCTGATAAATTATTAACTTCCTAGTTTTAAATTTGTTTGAGAAGAAAAACACAGGATTACTGGAAAGGCATGATAGTCATTTTAACAAATGTTTACATATGACTGCTAGCCTTCAGTATAATCAAACACAAAAGAAATCACATCTTCAAAACATAACTTACTTTCCCCATTATTACTGCAAATAGCTACATTAGAAGAAAATCAGTCCTATACATTAATTCTAAATTCTCAAATTTAGCAGAAGTTTTACTTTCTTAAGTACCACTAAAGTTACTAATCTACACCTTTCTATTATGCAAACATAAACAATACAGTGAAATTAGACATCAAGCAGCCATTAATCCAGAAGAAAATTTCAAATCCAAATCCTTTTCACTATTAATGAGTTAATGTTTTAACTTAAAAAATATTAGGTTTGTTGTTTAAAGATGCTCCACTTGAAATCATTTCAACGGGCAATAAGGTGGTTTTCACCCCTAGACCAATAATTCTTACTCTGAAATACATAAATCAAGAAACCTTAAACATTTTACAGTTTTTCTAGAGATCCTTGCAACGAGACAAAAATTTGCCTTGTACTCAAGCAAGTCAAGCAAAGGGTAAGCTATATAGTTTTGCATCATGTGAGAGGGAGATGGGAATGAAGGATTTCCACAATAGATCATTAAATAGTGAGGGCAGCTACAAAGTACAATACAACATGAAGATGGTTTGTACATACAAGAATGCAACTACATCTAACCAGTAAATCTACTCTATAGTGCAGAAATTGGCTTAAAAATAAAGAATTTATAGGTATACAATAAAAATAAGCAAATAATAAGATTTGCAATCTGTATGTTTTAGTATCAGAAACATATTTATCAGGTAATCACAATAGTATTAACAAAACCCAAACTACTATTCCATATCTCTTCATGAATAAAATTTTCTTACGAAGCGTGATGAACAATTTGCTTTTCTAGCAAACTCTAGGGTATTACTAAAGAAACCAAAGAGAATACAATACATTACAACAGAAAGTATTCTATGAGGCAATTTACCACCATAAAAAAGAAATAATCTGTACATAAGGAATGTCATTAATTCATGATCTTATACAATGCATACACATAATGCAGCAGAATAAAGAAGAATAAAGTTGAAATAAGGTTATGTATTGTTTTGGTAATATGATAACTTACCAGCTATAAAGCCCTTTGCTAAACTATTTTTTATTCAAAACTAGTAGAGATAATGTACTTATGTTAATCATTTTTTGTTCTTTCATGCCTGTAGCTCTAAACTGTTACAGCAGTTAGTATAACAGATCACAAGTTTGAGGTCATAATCATCAACACAGAATACCAAGAGGTAAATGTGATTACACGTTTGCCAATATCATTATCTGAGGTATTCAAATTTTGAACATTTATTATATGCAAGATTTTGAAAACAGCATTTTGCAAAAACTGTCTCCAATGTTTAACCTAACCATGCAAAGGCACAGTCCAAGGTCTTTACTTGAGGACAAGTATCTCCCCATAAATCTAACTGTCTCCTGAGTTGTCAACACTGTTAAACCTACTTGTGGCAGCCCCTAACTTTTCCATCATAAAGATCACTTCACATGCTCCATACAAAATGATCGGTATACGGCATACATAGTGAAACTTAATGGTTACAATTCTTGTTAGGTGTCACATCTAAAGAATGAAACATGTTAACACACAATCGATTTTTTTAGTCACTATTAGGGATAAAAAAAGTTTTTTTACCTTTATGTTAATCATTCACTTATCAAATGTATATCATAAAAGCATGAAATCAATTATATCATTTTGTTATGTGTAGTTTAAGTGCTATTTGTCGAAGAAAATTATATGAATTAACATTCAAACATAACCAGGGGGGTGACAATTTGGTAGATGGTAGGATAATCTAGAGGGACAGCGTTATTTCTGTCTGACCGAAGTTTGCTAAATTCATGGTTAGATCTGTCAGTTCTACACTGGTGAACATACTGTATATATTGTATCCTGAACTACTTTACTTAGCTTATCAAGGATTGCTCTACAATAAAATCAAATATGGCCCTAATGTACTATTTGCTATTTTTGTTGCAGATGCATTGTTCCTCATCATATTTCATAACTAATGGTCGAAAGTATGCTTGTCACTCCCTGGTTGATAACTCCAAGACTTATTCTTACTAAAAACCATAAACGAATAAGCGAAGCTCTCTTTGAGTTGAAAAGAGAAAACAAAGTCACAATCATTTATCCCGTGACAAGAGTACATCCTTTACAATCAAAGGAACCAAAATACTTTTATTACAGGGAATCAACAAATGACTAAGCACTACAAATTTGAACTCTACAATGTACAAAGTATCCATTAGCAAAAATATAAGTTGTTCTGCAAATGCTAAAACATGTTAATAAAACATGTAATTTCCATATTTCCAACCTGTAAATCCCTAAAAATGATGTGAAAGACAAAAGTATGTCTGACTAATAGTTATGCATATAACAAAGAATAAATGGTAACTAAAAGCACACCTATCACAAAAGATATGGAACTTACTTGATATAACAATCAAGAACTGAATCACAATGAAAGAAATCTTGTGCCCAATGTTCTGAAGACAGTATAGAATCAAAAGAACAAGATAGGATACAATCCACTGAAGAGTTCTGTATATCAGTTTCTCATAAATGCCAAATGTAACAAGCAAAGCTGGAGAACAATATTTTTCAACCATCAGAGAAATACCTTTATCTTTTTTAACTAAATTCCTGTTTCTGAAGTTATTTAACTAATTACATCAATAACAAAAAAATATTTAGTTAATTTAAGCCATACAGCTTTTGTCTCCAAACAACTTATGTTGTAAACAGAAGTATTAGTTACTCCACTAATTCTCTTTGAAAATGGTACATGTGAACCTTTTAAACATTAAGATTATGGAAATCTAACTACATGCTTGAACAAAAGTGATGAGGTGAGTTAAAGTCAAAGCGTCTCCAACTCTGACATCAAACTTACGACACTTTGGCAGATGACCATCCCCAATAACCCTTGGGTCCAAAGTTCTTCCCATAACATGCTGCAAGGAAAAAATTTACTTATTTTCTTAAACATCTAAAACCCCTGTTCAAAAAAGTTAATGAAAATCAAGTTTAAAGGCTTCCCTTAACATTTTTTTAAATATATGATCGCTGTTTCCTAGGTTAGCTAGATAATGCCTAGAACAGATGAAGAAATGACCTCATTCAATTTAAACTATTTTCTGCATGTCATGTGTAATACACTAAAACCACATCCCCTAATCACAGCCAGGCCCCAGAAACCTTTCTGCGTTTCCTCCAGCCACTTTATATGCCCCGGTTCAGATCATGGACAGCATGTTGCCCCTTGCATGCCACACTGCTCCAAATGACTCTAAAGCTTTGGAAAAACCACAGAAAGGTTAGTAAGTCCTGACTATGGATAGGGGGCTGTGGTTTCAGTACATTACACATGAGAGCTAGAGAGTGGATGTGAGTGGATGAGGCCATTAATTACTTCATCTGTTGCCAGCGCTACCTCACTAACATGGGAAACGGCGAACATATGAAAGAAAAGAAAAAAATTCATGAGGAATTTGTCAGGGAAGTAGATAAAAAATGAAAAACAGAATGTTTGGAAACTTTCATACACTTCAACAGGGATTTCATCATTAAAACAAATTAAAGGTGTAACATATGAGAGTTAATTCTTATGGATAAGCCTATTTTCAAGAAGATTATGCCTTATTGCAGAGAGATGGATATATATTTAAATGAGTCTCAAGCCTTCCTACTGCATTCAAACTACACAAATTAAACTCTGAAAGCTTCCTGTAACCTAAAGAAAAGTCTAAGAAGTACTTTCATTAATTAACAGAATAAATCCATACAAAATAAGATTCTCTTTAAATACAAATCTGATGTACACATTTGATGTCAACAGACTACTTACGGTTGCAATAAATGTCCTGATCGCGCTCACGGATGGAGTGTGAGTCAAGGCGTTTGTGACATTCACGACAGTTAAAACATGCTTTATGCCATGCCCCTCCTGCTGCCATTTTACGTTCTGCCATGAACACTTGCTTGGCTATAAACAAAAATGGAATCATCACTTCACCAATATTATGAAAGTTCATCATACTGTGTATCTAAAACAATGTGTGATCAAACAGACTCTGTCTATTACAGGTGGCACTGAGGAGGTAGTGTACCATCCTAATGTGTAAACGCAGGCGATAAACCAGACCTTTTAATAAAGAGGTTCTAATTCAAATGAGGGATGAAGTTAGGAGCTGCCACCAGCTGCCTGAAAATGGTCGATGGTTTCTGCACCATTACAACACTTCTTCACACACTGCTTTCTCCATTCATGAATATTTGGCTAATAAAACATTCCTGGCAAACCAAACTCTCCATATTCACCTGCATTTATCCCATATGATTTTTTTCTGATCCCAAAAATCAAAACAAGGCTGAAAGGTAAAAGATATGATGACATTCCAACCACCCATAATAATATGAAATCGGAACTCAAACAGTTCAGTTTAAGACTTCCAGCGTTGCTTCCAAAAGTGGAAGAAACATTGGGACACTTATATATCACAAGAGGAAGACTACTCTGAAGGGGCCTGCTTATAAAAATGTTGTATGTACACAATTCTTTAAAATAAGGGCAAAGTTTTAGAACTTTTTGATCACACCTTGTATATATGGCTGTCACCACACATAACTGCTTAAGAATGGATAAGAGCAAATAAGGCCATTCCTTCATTTGTTCCTAGCCCTACCTTGCTAACAAAGGAAACAACAAACATTTATGAAACAAAATTATGACTGCAGAACCACAAAAACTCACAACATCTGACACAGTAGTCTGCACCTCCCCATTTGGATCGAACTGGTTTTACTGCAGGTGCTGGTTGCTTCAAAGGAGCTACATAAGCTTCCATGGTTGCTGGGATGTTGCTCTTAGGAGGACCATTCTGTAAAATTTGGTGCAAATAAGCCACGAACAATCTAAAGTAATTTTGTAGTTAGCTGTAGTCTACAAGACCATAATTTGGTGAAGGCACAAGATATGAGCAATGATACATTTTCTTTCAAAATCCAAAAAGTACAACTATGTATCCAAAATTTCTTAAATGATCATTTACTTAATTCAGAAAAACTAATACTTCAGAAAATACAGCAACTTTAAGCATTATTTGTGACATAACTCTTATACATCTAACATTAGTCATTATCAATGCTAGGTGCTATATTGTGCATGCTATGAATACCATTACTCCTCAACTCCAATCAATATCCAACTAATGATAATGCATTTTTTCTTTTCATAGATTACAGCATCTTTGGCCACATGTTATTTCTGATCCTTATAAGAAAGTCATCACTGACACTCAGGTTTAAAACATAAGTAATGTATGGTGGGCACTGGTAACATACATTTGTAGAAACAAGAGGCACAGTGTGAGAAGACATTCTGTTTTCAATCAAAACAAACACGCATTGACTGTTTTCTTTAGATTTTTGTAAATGCATACTGCTAATAGTGTTAAAACTTACCATTCTACTTATATATAAACAAGTATAAGGTGAAAAGTATCAATTCATTTTACATATCAGAGATATCAGCAACTATTTAATGTTAACCTTTCACTAATTACTTTAATGAAAGACAAGGCATCTACTAAAATACAGTATAAAAATTAGATTCATTAGCAAATTCCAGTTCTAAGGTGATCAAACAGTTTTTTTCATGAAAGCGTATTCTTTTACCACTTATTTCTCTTCCATGTAACTAAGGTAGATCATAATATGTAAAGACTAATAGAAGCTATATACACATCACCTATATACTTATGCCAAAATGCACCACACAAATAACGTGGTGGATTTTATTTGGGCACACAATTCATTATCCAAAATCCAAACTTTCATTTGCATTTCACAACAAGCAATGACACATAATTCTTTTCCAAGTCCCAATCTCCAAAGCCAAAATGTTTCCTAGTAAACCTGAGGAGGATAAATGTACAAACCTGGTACTTTGTGCCATCATCCATGGAAAGAACGCCTGCACCAACACCATACCCATAGCCTTTTGGGCCAAAGAGACGACCATAACAGCTCTTGCAGTACATCTCTTCATCATGCTCAGTGAAGGTACTACTGTCCAAGAGTTTGTTGCAGTTTGCTGTTGGGAAAGAAGTTCTCTGTCTCAATAAATAACACAAGGTTTATAAACATTTAAAGAGATAAATGATCAAGTTCATTCACTTTTAAAAACCATGGAAACATGCTTTGATACATTCAATACCTAAGAAGGGTGACCGTTCTGACCCCTCTAACTATCGTCCTGTTGCTTTGACATCTATCATTTCCAAAGTCTTTGAAT
>JAYMFT010094107.1:0-13939 GCA_038088735.1 Panulirus argus | reverse complement strand
TGTATGTATATGTATGTATATATGTATATGTTGGTATGTATATGTATGTACTGTGCATATATGTATATATGTGTGTACGTGGGGGAATGGGTCTTCTTTGTCTGTTTCCTGGCACTACCTTGCTGATGCGGGAAACAGCAATCAAGTATAAAATAAAATGTAATAAATATATAATTGTTTGTCTTAGCAAGGAAGAACCAGGAACAGATGAACAATGACCTCATTTACTCACATCCATCCAAGTCTTTGTTAATGCGCTGAAACCAGAGACCACCATGGTTTATCTTGATTGGTTGAGTCCAGATACAGCAAGTTATTCCCCATATATCACATCGATCCAGTTCCTTCTGTTGACAGCATGCCTCTTGTTCTGCATATTCATGTCCTGTTACCCCAAAGTCTTTTTCACTCCATTCATTCAGTCCCCTTGATTTGCCTCAACCTCTTGGTCCCTCTACTTCTGCCACATAAATCCTTAGTTAGTCTGTCTTGGCTTTTCATCACATGTACAAACTATTTCAGTAAACCATGGTTGGCACTCTTGGTCAGAATGCACATACAAGCACACCTGTCATGCTCATACCTTACCCAGCCAAATTTCCTCATGTTACATATCGTCCTCAGGCTTTCTATTCCAACACCACCCTCTTTCTTTCTTTTGCATTCAAGACCTACAGTCACATCCATACAACACTTGGGGTGTTACACATTCAAACAAAACCATTTTTGCCTTGCAGACACTTGACATCTTCCACTTTCTTTTTAATGCATCCAAGATGTTGGCTTCTTCTTCCACCCAAATTCACTACAGACAGTTTGGTTCCATTTGCTGTCATATCCACTCCCAGGTATCTAAAGGACTCGCTTCTTCCAAATCCTTCCTACTTAAAATTATCCTCAAACAATCCTGTCCATCTCACACCTGTTGCACCTCATTGCCTTATTTTTGGTTGCATTTTTTCTCGACTCTTGTCTCACACACTTTCCCAAGCACTGGCACCAGCTTCTGGAGCTTCTCTTTAGAATCTGTCTCCAGAGCCACGTCAAATGCAAACAGCAAATGATTCACCACCCATTCCCCACCGGGACCACTTACCCACCGCTTTTTCTACTTGTACACATGCCTAACTCTCCAGATGAAAACTCTTCACTGTATTCAGTAGTGTAACATTTAACCCAGGTATTCATAGCACCTTTCACAAGGCATCTTTGTCAACATTATCATATGCTTTCTCAAGGTCCATATAAGCCATCTGCAATTCATTTTCTTTCTCCAGATACTCGTATCTCTCACACATTCTTCAAAGCAAGTAACTACTTCACACACTCTTCACCACTCATGATGCACACCTTACCAATTGTACTCAATAGACTTACTCATGTGATTCCAATATTTGTGTTTGCACCCCTTGCCTTTATACAAGGGAATTAGACGTGCAGTGTACCAGTCATTAGGCACCGTACCTTAGGCCATACAAATGTTTGACGTTCTGACTGACCAGTCAAAAGTGCTGTCACCCCTCTCTTGAGAAACAGTACAGCAACCCCATCCACATTTTCTCACACTTCATCTTGTGCAAGGCTTTCACTACTACTACTACTCATTTCATTACATTGTATGCTATGACTCCCTCACTCTGCTTGCCACATCTTCCTAGGCACACCACAACCACCTCCCCATTGTTTAATGCATTCGGTATCCCTTCAAAATAGTCACACCACCTCATTTCTCACATTGTCCTTGCCTGTTACTACTTTCCATCTGTACTTATCACACTTTTCACCTTTCTCAAACCATTTTCTTATTCTCTTTGAAATTCATGGATATTTTCACGATGATTCTCCTGTACCTTTTATTTTTTGACTTTTGGATCTTTGTCTTGACCACCTGGTTTCTGTGTATTCATACCAAACACTTGAATCCTTTCCTGCAAAAATCATCTATACACCATCCTTTTCTCATTCATTAGCTATTGAACCTCCTCATTCTGCCACTCACTACCTTTTTTGTAATATCCACATCCCACCTTCCACATACCCCTCACTTCAACCACACATTTAAGCACTGCTTCCCTATATACTCTTGAATTTTCTTACACTCTCTTCTCTAAATACCCTTGAATCTTCTTGTGAGATTTACTTCTTTTAACAATCTTTACTCATTCTTATTTTAAACTATTCATTTTTTTCTGAGATACTCTCTTTTTAAACTATTCATTTTTTTTCTGAGATACTCTGTTGCTTTCTATTTACAAATATATACCATCCTTTTAACTCTTCTGTTCAGGGCTTTAAATCCTTTTTTTTTTTTTCAGGGCTTTAAATTTTTTTTCTCTCACTCTCCATTCATGAGCTTTTTCTGGCAAATTAAGCTTCTTTTAAACTGTTTTTGGTCTACCACTTTCTTAAATATTCAATCCACCTTACTTTACCTCTCTCTCTTCAGCTTACACATGACATACTGTACACATCCCTGGCAGCCTGTAGTACAGCAGTATTAAAAAGTGCCACCACATTACATCACTGTTGTTATTACTCTTTGTTGTTTTTGGTGATTTGCTGTCACTGTCATCTTTTTTTCTTGTCATTGTGTTTGCAGGAGGTAGTAAGCCGCGAGTATCTACCCCAGCAGTAGTGGCTTGCATCAGGGAGTATAAACACCAAAACCCAGGAATGTTTGCCTGGGAAATCCGTTCCAGGCTAGCCAGGGATGGAGTCTGCCCACAGGCCCACCTTCCCTCCATATCCTCCATAAACCGAATTCTCAGAGCCAGTACCAGTTATGATGGTGATAGAGTTCAAGGTGTAAATGGTGGAGACAGCCATAACTTCTCTACTGACATCTCTACCATTTCTAGCTCAGCTTCTAATGATATAAGAAACATCTCCATTCCTTGCTCTAGTGATACCATTGCCACAGCCATCTCCAATATGAGTCCGATTACTGCTTTAAACAACACTAATACGGTGTTCCCCACATTCAGTAGCTCAGCATTAAAAAATATGGTGGATCACTCAATGAAGACTTACACAAATAGGAAACCTCAGAGTATAGATCTGGTCAGTTCACATGGGAGAAGTAGTAGCCACAACACTAAAAGAGTCTCAAAATGTGCTCCTTCAATTACCAACACCAGTGTTGCTAAAGAAAATTCCAGTGCACAGGATAGCAACGATCATTTACAAAAGCTCCCACACAAAGACCATACAGGGAAAGAGCATCAAAACTTTTATTCTTCTGGTCAGAGGAGACAGGAACCTCTTTTATGCCAATATATACATGTGCAAAAAGACAATGATGAAAAGGGAGATGATACTCTGAAAGATTCTTCCTTGTCCATAAAGAGAAAGGGGGTCTTCAATGACATAGGTCATAATTTCCCACAAGGCACATTTAGCTGGAAAAGTTCACCAGAAACATTTTCCTTAGAAAATTTAAATTCATTAAAATGCCACTCACAGAGTATCTGTCCCCAAACACTCACTCGATCAGGGCATTCTGTCCTCCAAGATCACCATGTAGGGGAGGTTGCAGAAACTCTACCTCACCTCACCCCTCATACTTTTTTTCAAAGTAACAGTGATGATCCTGGCCTTATGGTCCATAAAACATTTATGAAGTCATTTGCTGTGCAAGATGATACTTCATACTCTTATTTCCTGAAGTCATCAAATACAGCAGATGGTGCAACAGGAAAGTTAGGGGTATTTTCTTCGCATTGTTTTGATGACAATTATAAGTTAAATAAAGTATTATCTCCTGTTAATATTTCATTCAGACCATATGACATAGCCCATACAAAAAGTAGTCACTGGGTTGCCCCCCTCGGAAAGAGTGAAATATCCTTGCAAAATGTACCATACTCTGGAGTACTCTGTGGAACAGAACATTTACAGTCACAAGAAAAACATGAAAGTTGCAAGAATCCTTGGGGGAACTCATTATTACCCATTAGTGATAATCAGATGACCTCCCAGCCCTCTCAGTCACAAAATCATCAGCATTTAAAAGATTTCCCTATGAAAACTTGTGTTCATAATCAAAATATAGCAGAGGAAAACATTTTTCAGAAAAGACCACCAGATCCAGAAGCAACAGAATGCAAAAATTTGGAAAGCCTGGAGGCAAGTCTAACTACAGGGAACATGTTAATACATGATGCTTCATTCACATGTAAAGATATGGCCCAAGAAATAACTCATACAAATCCAACAAAAGGTAGCCTAAAACACACAGGGCTGAGTCAAATAAGCTCCCTAAGTTTGAATCATGGCATCTCAGAAAGTAGTGGTGATAATCAATCTCATAGTTTAACTTTAAGAAATTTGGAACATAACAATAGTCGTGGGAATTCTCTAAGTTCTCCTAAATTTTCATTCCCTGATTACAAAAAGTCAGGCAGTACAAATTATGAAAGCGTTAAAGGGTTCTCTACTTCTGAATTACCACCTTCATTTACCGACAGTGAAATGCACTTGAAATGCAAGGAGTCATTGCATGTTTGCAGGATTCAGAGAACTTGTAAACCAAATAACTTAAACTCAGCATGTAAAGAGGCAATTCAAGATTTGAAATGCTTATGCCTCCAAAAAGAATCGTCCAATGCCAAAACATTAATCTTTAATACCACAAGCACTACCTCAGGTACTTCAAAACTAGCTGAAAATTACGTAACAAATCATAATAATAGTATTCCTGGCTCTGAGGAGGAACTTAAGTCAGAGCCACAACAATTAGTAGGTTACCAAAAAAGCAGGGCAAAGATTTCTGGCAAAATTGAAGCAAGTTTTGACACTCAGAAAGTAGAAAGTACAACAGAGGGTGCAGCGAATCTTATGGAAGTGTTCACTGCAAAAAAAATTATGGCTGTAAATGGCGAAAGAGCACAGGAAATCATTGAAGATGACAGAGATATACTTGTAGATGTCATTAAACTTTTCAAAGATGGTAAAAACTTTAGCAAAGGAATAAATGTACCTAATCAAAAGGGAGGAAAAAATGATATAAGAAATCCTCAAAAATTCAAGGATGGACTTTATTATGCAGTTCCAACACCATCTGGAAAGCAGATTATAACAGAAATCCCTCCCTTAGAGACGAATAACAAAACAAGTGTACCTACATCATTTGTGCATAACATGATGTGGTCCCCTCTTTCTCAGTCTACTGATAAAGAATGTACTTCTACTGTAGTAGCATCCCAAAATAATTTGGACTTAGCTTGTTCTGGTACAGGGCAGAATGATGACAAGGTCCTTGGTGAAGTGGAAGGTAAAATGACAACCAGGAAACTGCACACTTTTATGATCAGAGACCTCTTAGCGAAGTGAGAAGCAAAGGGGAAAGAAAAAGGTGCCCAGAAAAATAGTAGGATTAGCTGCTTACATGTTTGAAATAAAAGAAAATGAAATTGACCAAATAAATTGGTTCATGATAGGTGCTAATGGTGCAAGATGAAGAATTATCAGATGCTAGTTGCATCTTTTGTGTGTTTATAGGAATACCATCTGTACAACAAGCTCAAGATTCAACTTGTAAGCCAGATGAACTGTATACTGAAATGGTTAAGCTATCTTTAGAGTGCAATATTTTTATCACAAATACAAAATTAAAGAACACCAGAAGGATAGGATTTATTATTGGTATGATTGCTTTTGGTCCTTTGTAAATTGGTAATAAACTTGACCTTAGAGACAACTTATCTTCTGGAGTATTTAATGTCACAATGTATGTGTTCATAAGTATTTATATTGCAGTCAATCGTACATTCACTTCATGAATAGGAATAGATTAAAACACATTTTATTGTATATTTTCATTTCACTTTGCATGGTGAAAATCACAATTTCATTAGTGACAAACAAATTGATCAAGAAAGTGATACTTAGGAATCTGAACAAAATTTGATGAAAACAATGGGGTTTAAACCTAAATAAAAAATGACAATGTTATGATATTTATGGAGGATGATCTTTATATGCATTTAAATTACAGTATCATGTCCATTCAGTAGATTTATATAACCCAGTGGTATAAAAAAAGTGGATTCTGTACCTTCTCATCCATTCTAGTAGCATATACACTCACACCTTTGTATATGAAAATTTTAGTAGATGATGGAAACTGAATAATGCCAATATTCAATTCACTAATGGCAATAAAAGAAGAATCCCTTACATCTTGTTCATAGGAAAATAAATTTATCTGTAGCCCAAAAACCACAATGTCATCCTAAGAACATGGCAACTGAGGAAAGACCTCACTGTAATTCCATAGAAATGCCAGTCTAATGATGGGGTGCACTATAACCCAAGGAGTGCAAGTCTAATCCCTTAAGGCTCAGCTGTAACCAGGGGTCACATGATGATACAAGGCGGCACTGCAATCTTGAAGGCTACAGTCTAACCACATAAACCCACTGTGACTGAGGTCTGCACAACTGCTATTCAAAATGACCCAACTTTGACCCAGATTGATTGCAGTGATCCCAAGAGCTGCATTGCTACCCTAAGGAATGTACGGCAACCTCAAGGACCACACTACATCCAACAAGACAGCATAAGATCCTAAGACTTCACATGGCCATATAGTACAGACTTCATTGTTACCTTAATGACTACAGTGCAACACAGAGAACGGCAATATGACTCAAACGATTCCAATGCTGTCCCCAACACCACACTGGGAGACCATGATTACACTGTAATCGAAGAGATTGCCCAAGGAATTGCAGCATGGCTTATCAAACTGAAATGCAATCCTGAGGACACTTATACTGCACCATCTAAACTCAAAATGCAACTTTGAGACGTGTTAATGAGCCTCAAATTATTGCTTATCTTAAGCATTAAACACTGGCTAAACTGTGCACACTTACAGCCTTACAATTCACATTAGAATCTGACAATGATCTAAAGATACTTGTGTCGCTTCTTGTTAGTGTTACTTCTTAATAAACAAGATTAGGTTGCACAAGCCTTCCATGTACTTAGGTATATTGTACTGGTGGTCAGTTTTTTGGCTGGGTTTTGGAATAGTTTCACAGCAAAAATAAGGAGAAAACCAATGGCATTAACACTATCAATGATGCTGTGACCAATCATTATTAGTTTTACAAAATGAATATCATGAAATGAGAGCAAATAAGGAATAACCAAATATGACTTCAGTAATCTAGTTAACTGTCTCAAAGAACAGCAGCAGTCATCTGTTGTGGCACTGCTCAGTCTCACTACAACTGTAACTCACGTTGTCACAGAAGCATTCAGTACATTGCACTGACCCTCATCCCTAAGAAAAAATTAAATGAAAAAACATTGCATAGAAAATTAAAGTATATTTTTGAAAAAATTATTCATTAGGCCAAGGCAGATAACTATATTTCCAAAATTCAGCCAAGAATGTTGTGGTTTTGCATCACAGTAACGTAAACAAGCAGTAAACAGTGACTGACACACAAAACTTTTACTGCAAAACATGCCTAAAATTGACAGCTTACTTGCTGTCTCACCAACACATTTCGTATAAAACATTTTACTATCATTAATGTGTATGCCGGGCACCCAGAAACTTTTGTCCTTGATTACCCTTTACATAAATCATACATACGCGTGTTTATATGAAACATCTATGAATCTGAAATGATTTCCTCTTGCTCAACATGCACTAAACTGCAAGACACGTTATTGGAAATATTTTCTTCCAAAAAATAAACAAATTTATCTACATTAAATAATTTCAAAAATATTTTCAAACTTCTGTAAAAACTTTAAACTAAAATGTGTGGGAGTCTGTAGAGACTTCACCTTCCCAAAACTACTGTAATGTAAAACCAGAAACAAAAGAATCACAGAACTTTTTACATGGAAGAGTAATAATGGCATGTGATGTACAAAAAACCATACAATAACATACTGTACACATCATACACTGTTGTACTTGTTTTTGTTTCTTTTTACAAGGCTCTCGCTCTCACTTACATAAGAAAAAATCCACATGAACAATGGAACCTACCTGTTTTCATTTCCATTTCCAAATTACAGTCTATTGTGATATCTAAACTAAAGTACTGAATCTGGCATTTCACACATCATACAATACCTAAATATTTTAAAAGTATTCATTATTTAAGTTTAGCAACTAAATCCACTCTAGATATTCAATATTCTCAATATTGCTGAAGATGAGTTATAAATCACCATCGTATAATGTAATGCTCACAAAAACTAACTTCATTAATATAACACAAACATAGGAAAAACACAAGCTGAGAGCCTAAAGTATTATTTGTAACATTTATTAGTATTAAAAAACACACAGTAATCTTGAGTCACCCCCTGCTGCAGGAATACATCTTCGAGCACTGTTGAAGTTCTCACTATTCTGGTTAGCAGTCCAAGTCCAAAAACACAATAAAAATTAAGTACGACTCCATAGTCACTCTGAAGTCTTATGACACTGGTGATCAGGATGACAAGTAAGGCCACTAAAATTATTTTGCTAAACTCTTCATTAAGATCTATGAACTCTTAATAAAATTTGATGATAGTAAGTTTACAATGATCCAAACTTTTCTTGAAATAAAAATCATCTTTAAAGTGATAACAATGGAATATGAACCCAGATGAAAGCCCATCTTGGTCTCATCATTAAAAGTGGTCACATAATAAAGGTTAATTGCAATTACACAATCACACAATCCTTGTATGGATATTTTGAAGATTTTCAAAAAGCCATTCATTAAGTGTCAGTGAGTGCACAAACCTTGTATAACAATAAAAATCAAATGTACAAATTATCACTGTACACCATGCTTCAGGAACGTATGAAACTTGCTAGTATGCTTAACAAAGCCAGTGGAGTTTGTAACATAAAATAATCAGTCATTACATACACTATGATTATACAGTTTGTATAGATAAGATATTGCTTGAACATAGTAAGAAAAAAATTACCTTATGTCCTTAAAATAATAAAGTATTTTTTTGGTTTTTATGAGATCTTTATACTTTTTTACTGAGTCATCATGAAAGAAATCATCTCTTTACATGAATTACTATCATATGGTATACCTGAATGCAATAAATCCTGTATATGCATCAGTCACTATCAATAAATACTGAAACACTCAAGAAAAACACCCACTACGAGCTTAAATACTGAGCCCAATATCATGACTTGACTTTGCTACAGTAGAGAAACAACCGTACACGAGGAGCTAAACTTAATCCTACCTACAACACTTCACTCAGTATAGCCACTGGTAGATTGTGTCACATGTCATTATGAACTATTAGAAAGGGTCTGCTATTTCCAATGTCTTTTGCATTCTGCTATTTCCAATGTCTTTTGTTGCAGCCCTAGATTTATCAAACACTTAGCAGTTCTCCCCTCTGCAATTTAATATAAAGAAAGGTTACAATTAGTATTTTAGAAATTCTCACTAATGTTTGCCACCTATATACTGATCACTGTTTCATTAAGATAAGAGAATTCGGTGAAAACTTTTGATGTCAAAAAATATTTTTCTGTCACATGAGCCACCTAAAGGCCTTTAATAAAAGATAAAATTAAGTTTAACATCATCCTTCATTCACAATGACCCTCACTGTCAATGAATCCTATGTTGTTGGCAAATAATGACTTAACAGCTATGGATAATAAGCTCTTACAAAGTATATACTAAAGAAACTGAACACTCAATCCTAAACACCTTGGCAACGTAATGGGAAGGAAAGGAGGTCCAATTCTTTTCACGTGCAATGTGGGTAATGGTACCGATCTTAGGCAATACTATAAAAATGTCCTTTCAAATGATAAAATTCCTTTTGACTGAATTACTTGTAAGCATCCATGCCAATATTTCAAGTTACTTCTAACCAAGTACATTTTATCTCAAATATAATCTTTTACATGCAAAAATTCCTATTTTTTTATAATTTTTAACAAGCAAACCAGTCTTGGAAGACTGGCATCTCACAGACTTAAAATCATCTCATCATGTGTATGGAAGTGTGTCTATATCATGAGGACTATTGGTAGTAGTAACAGACATGACTGACACACTGGAAACATTGCATGCACTGTAATTTTGTGAAAACCTGAATTATCCAATATAAATATGTGATTTATTCATCGTGGAACTTTAAAGCAAAAGCACTTGAAAATTACTAGTAGTTAAACCAAGGTCACATACCCAGTTCAGAGTAGTTCCTCAGGTCTGGTTTGAGCAGCAAAATATCAAATATTTCTGACAGGAATTCACTGCTTGCTTAAATAAAGTCACAACAAGTGGGAAAATCATCAGTTTATCTAAAATGGTACACAAACAGCCACTGACAAAAAAGGGTTTTGATGCTGCATTTTTAAATTCACTAAAAATGTAAATCAATAATTATCTAAATTACTGATATCAGTATAAAAAAATTAATAGTACCAACAAAACAAAACCATATTACATGAGATGTGTAAAACGGATCATATAAATACTCTTTACAGATTAATCTCAGGGCAGTCCATATTCATAATTATATTTACAAAGAATTTTTCACATTGAGCATAAACAAGAAAAAGTGCTTCACTATAAGGAACTTGGTCAGTGTCCTTGGTAACAATAATATTCATTTTGATAGAATTGGCATTTTATAATTAAAATTTTCCAAAAGAAGGAACAGATAGGGGCTATGTGAGGATTTTTTCCTCAATGGCTCAATTGACTGTTCATAGCACTTCCTCAAGAAAGTGGAAAGGAGAAAACACGTACAAGACCAAGAAAATAACCTTATGTGATCAGAAAAACCTATATGATTAACCATATTAGAAACTACAAAGTAAGAAATACACCATGAGTATGATGAAATATTAATCAATATTTTAACTGACTACATAAACTTGTATGATTTAGGAAAACTTTCATGGATAGATGTACATTTTGAGCTCCAAAACTGTAAATACAGATTTCAGGTCATTATGACATGAAAACTGCTGAACAGGAAAAGCAAAACAAAAGAACAAGTGGATATGTGCTGATGGACAACCAGCTTTAACTATTTCATACTAAACATGCTAGCCAATCAGTCAGAAAATATAAACATGTCTTTTATCATAGTTAAAAAAATGCCAATCAACAAAAGCAGCTTTCATGCAAAGTTAAATATTTGGTAATCATGCAGTTATAAAGTTTTGTGACAGCAATTTTAACTCATGATATTAATTAAAATCATACCAATAAATATTTTATAGTTTGCAGAACTATATTTTCACCTGTAACAGTCAACTGAATAATGTTAAGATATGATAGGTTTACCTTAGATTTCTTGGGTTGTAATGTTTCTTTTATAAAACCACAGATGAACGTGAAAAAGATAAACAATACCAACCCAAGAAACCTCATGTGAACCACACGTATCTTAGCATTATTCAGTTGATTGTTACCTACCCTAACATTCTTCAAAGTGATCACTACTGGTGGAACAGAATCCTACCTCCTGCAATGAATCCATTGATATGAATTTCATTGGTGCTAATTAATCAAAATTGCTATTTCACAAAACTCACTCAGTAATGGCTAAATATTCTCATGTTGTTCTGCTTCAGTCACTTATATCTTATACCATGGATCACACCATAAATTTGTCATGAATACCATCCATACTTCAGAACCAACACCTTTACTCTTGACCACAGGAGGTTTACATCATTAGTAACATGAAAACAAATCCATGTGTTGGGATATTATAGTTTTCCAAACTGTAAGATCAGTACATGAAAAACATACTAAAATTCAATACCTACAAAGTCAGCCACAGTAAATGATCTTAAAAGTAAGTTACCAACTTAAAATACTGCATATGTTATGTATGTGAAAAACACCAACATTATCCTAATCCAGCAGACATTCAGCCATTAGAAGAACACATATTAATTCTTCATCTTTCTTTTTTCATTCATAAACTTTGCCATAACCAAAAATTAGCAGATATGAGTATAATAATGCATCTTGTAACATTTGCTAATTAGTATTACAAAGGATGAAATGTAAAGCATATTAAGTCTCACTGAAGAAGTTCATAACTGATTATGGATAAGGTTTGTAAATTCTTGTCTGTGGTTATTATGGTAATTTGATTGCTAACCTCAGTCTCATTATAATACTTAAATCCTCACTGTAACTGTTTTATATATTTATTTATTATTTATTGTTCTTGATTGCTGTTTCCCTCATCACCAAGGTAACGCCAGGAAACAGACAAAGACAGACCCATCCACTCATATAAACAAATAAATACAATACATGCACATATATGCACAATACATACATATACATATCATCATATACATTTAAACATACATATACATACACATGCAAATACACATGTGCATATTCATACTTGCTCACCTCCATCCATTCCTGGCACCACCCCACCCAACAGGAAATAGCATCACCACCCCATGCATCAGCAAGGTAGCACCAGGAAACAGACGAAATAAAGACCACATTTGCTCACATTCAGTCTCTAGCTGTCATGTGTAATGCACCGAAACCATGGCTCCCTATCTACATCCAGGCCCCACAGGCCTTTCCATGGTTTACCCCAGACATTTCAAATGCCTTGGTTCAGTCTACTGACAGCACGTCAACCCTAGTATACCATATCGTTCCATTTCACTCTGTTCCATGCAAGCCTTACACCCTCCTGCATGTTCAGGCCCCGACCAGTTTGGTTTCCCGCTTCTCCTTGTTCCCTCCACCTCTGACATACATATCCTCTTTTGTCAACCTTTCCTCACTCATCTGTTCCATATGTCCAAACCATTTTAACACACCTGCTCTCCCAACCACACTCTTTGCATTACCACACTTCTCTCCCACCCTCACACCACCCACTAAACCAAACCATCTCACACCACATACTGTCCCCAAACACCTCATTTCCAACACATCCACCCTCCTCCACACAAACCCATCTACAGCCCATGCCTCATAACCACATAATATACATATATATATATATATATATATATATATATATATATATATATATATATATATATATATATATATGTGTGTGTGTGTGTGTATTGTAAGAGGTTACAGTGGTGTGCGTGATCTAGTATTTGCTGATAAGCACGAGGAAAATAAAACACGATAAGTTCCCCAGTGCACTTTCGTGTAATGTTCACATCGTCAGGGAAGATACAAGAATGAGATAGAAGACAGTACAGTCAGTTGATATAAAAGGAAGAAACGAAGCTAAGACGCCACTGGTAAACAAATGTTACCAGATGGTGGTGTTCAGGACTGGCATCATGCCTGTCATAAAATTTCATTATACAGACAGGAAAAGGAACTGTTTACTAATTTTGCCTGCAACAAAGCTATCCAATTTGTATAGACCTTCACTAATATTAATATTACAATTTTTTGTGTATTTATAATAGAAGATTCAGTGATATTTCTCGTGGTAAAGGTGTTACAAATAATAACTGAATTAGCCTTACTCCAGGCAATACAATAGTCATAATTTTTAACTTGATTAAACAAGCATTTGGTTCTTGTCCTGTTCTTATACCGTATTTATTTTGCTTATGTCTTAACATAAAAATCCTTAACAGTCTTAAAAATCCTTAACAGTCTACCCAACACATACTACAGCTTTTACAAGGGATTCTGCAAACACACCCGCACAATTTTCCTCTTTGTCAACCTATCCTCACTCATTCGTTCCATATGTCTATACACACACACACACACACACACACACGTTTCATTTTTTTCGTACATATTCGCCATTTTAAGTAAGGGGTCTGAGAGCAGTTACAAGGAAATTGTGCTTGTTGTCATGTTGCAGATCACAGTATTTACTGTAAACGCTGTGTGAGTTGAGTAGCGGGCCAAGTGGTTGGCGCTGGGTCAAGTTTTGTGACTTGTGTTGCAGG
>JAYMFT010094096.1:0-13940 GCA_038088735.1 Panulirus argus | reverse complement strand
CATTTACAATAGAGAATATACTCGGGGACAACCCGAGTATTATTAATCAATTGATGATCTTCCTCAAGGAAACCAAATTAATCAAGATGTTATAAGGTGGAAGATCGGCTCCGCGCTGCGGTGGGCCGGGCACGGGGTAGCCTCCCTACAACCTGGGGCTGGGGTTGTGCTGGCTAAGATTATGGACACATTTTTCAAAAAAAAGTTTTGTTTGACTAGGGTTTTCTTAGAATTAGAAAAAGAATCTTAAGCAACTTGGTGCTATTGGTGTTATAGGCTGTTTACCTATGTTCACTTACCTTTCAAATGTCAAAAAATTTCCTGTCAAGATTTCTACATCTAACATAATCTCGGACACATTTGTCCAAGAAAATGGGATGGACCAAGACAGCGTTTTGAGCCCAAAATTATCTTATATCATGATTAATGATATTCTTTCTCCAGCTTCCGTCTCTTTAAATCTGAAATACTTACCTTATGCTGATGATAGTGCAGTATGACTCTCCTTGCCTAATGTACAGTTTTTATGCTGGACGGGTTCAAGTTGCACTTGAGACGTTCATCGTTGGGCGCTACTGTGGGGATGTAAACGCGGTTGTTTTTATCTGGAGAATGAAATCCTAAATTTTCAGCTAAAACCAGACAACCTGATCCCTTTTCGTTATAAAGTAAGGTTTCTTGGTTGTAAATTGCACTGGAAAAAGAAATCACACTGGTCTATTGACAGTAAACTGTAATAAGAGACTGTATATTCTAAAGTATCTTTAGGGTACATACTGGAGAGCTGAGAGGAAATCTTTACTAATGGTATACAAGGCCCTTATGAGATCTAAACTAGACTGTGGCTCTCAGATGTATGCTTCTGCTAACGACCGTACTCTGAGGAGGTTGGATGTTTTACTGAATAGATGTTTGCGAATGTGTAACGGACCTCTGTCATGTGCTTGAGTTCCGCGGTTGGAAGCTGAGACAACGGCACCTCTTCTCTGGCTGCGTCGTGATGAAATGTTAATTATTAGAACCTGGTATTCTTATGGCCAGACGGAGAGACACTCCTGCCTGTCGCCTCGCCCAACAGTGCGAACAGTTCGTCGACAGAAGCGTCAGGCCCCTGGCCCTCAGAATACACTTCCTTAGTGAGAACTCTGGGCTACAAGTGCGAGAAGCGGAGACGATGGTGAAAAATAATTTGGTTCTGTGGAAGTGACCAAACATAAAGGCAAAGACGATCTGGCTCCCAGTGAAATAAAAAGAAAGCGCCTTAGAGAGTGAGGTACACCAACGATATCGTGAAATAACTGTACACCATTTTGTCATGTGTCCACTTCAGGTGGCTGCAAGACAGATGAATGTGTAGTGCAAGTTGGTCGGTTGAGTGTTCCCTCGGGTACAGGTTGCCTAACCATACGTCTGTTTTTTGCACGGAATTGTTGGCCATTCATAAGGGCCTGTCCAGACGAGCGGGCGTGTCCGCCGGGCAGCGCGGTTGGCGGGCAAATTCTGCCAGGCCTGCCCGTGAATGTTGTCAACACGGTCGAAGCTCGAGCCACCGTGCACCGCCTGGTGATTTCGTTCATCGGGCAATTTGACGGTTTGCCCGTTAAATGTGCCCGTTAACGGGCATGCCCGCCGATCAGGCCCACTCGTCTGGACAGGCCATTAGACAAGCTCCATTCGGGAGGTTCGCTGTTGTATATTCAGTTGTATTGAAAGCTTAAATTTCACTTATCTCAAAAGCTTTAGCGAGGGCGGTAAGAGGGTTCACGAATCTAAGACAAAATATACGGGTAAATACCAAGACGTTTTACAGTTATACGGTAGCAGGAAGAGGGAGAGCACCGTTCCAGGTACTACTAACCTTGACCGAGTCTTAGGCGTAAAGGCCAGCCGCATGTGCCAGCGGCGACATTTTGTCTCGTTAATTTCTTAAGAGCTGATCAATTTCAGATGGCTGATTCTCTTCCTCCTCCAGGATGTTTGCCGGGTTGTGAGTCGCCCTAGTATAGAATGTACTCTATCCTCTTGGTGCGACCCTTGTTTATGATGATCTGACGTGCAAGGGTTATTATATCATAGGGTCGTACTGTCGTGCGTTGAATGTCGTACTGTCTTGCGTTAAGTGTTGTATTGACGTGGTGAAGGGGTTGACGTGGTATGAATGTAGCCATTTCAGACATGTAAAACCATCTTGAACGCTAAGATCTCTACTGACTCTCCTCTGTTTTGTAGTGACACTTCCCGTTACACTATGAACAGCTTATCATAGTCAAATAAGATGGAACGCGATATTATTCTTGTTAGAATGTAATGACTGCCAGTCCGTGGCTTGGCATCAATAGGTTGCTGGCAACTCTTATTTTTTTATATTTAAACCGAAGTACAAGACTTGGTAGGGATGAATGTGCAAGGGAGGGTTGGTGTGTGAGGTCTTTGCGGGTGTATGGGTGCTGTATGCTTCGAGGTGGGAGGACGTGGCTTGTAAAGATGGTCAACAGTCTTGAAGTTCAGTGTAGCAGAGGTTGTAGCGTCACCCTTATACAGCCATCGCTAGATATACCATTCCATCTCTCTACAGGACCACTGATAGTCCCAGAATGTGTAACTATATATAAAACTCAGAAGCAAAATACCAGATGTGTTCATATATGTTTTTCTTTTTATGTTGAAGGCTCCAGTCACAGACAAAAGCCCACATCAAGGCCAGGCCCCACTTGAACTATAGAGAATTAAGTGACGGGAAAAGAAAAGACGAGGGAAATTATTTACGATTTTTTGAGAATGTTGTAATCACTGGATGTTGGAGTAATTAATTGTTTCGGATAATCAAACCTATTGCTTGCCAGATTCTCTTGACCTGCTCCTGATATCTACTGTGTTCCTAGACTTCTCTTGCTCTGATAACAAAATCCTCTCTCCCTCCTTATGACTCTATCCCTCGTACAAATTAACCGAATGTATTTCGGAGAGTCACTCCCCATCCTAACCTAAACCTGTCCTTCTTCCTCGTAAACTCTTACCCCACCCTGACGTCACCACTCAATTATCTGTTCTGAAATCTCCTTTGTCTCATATCATATCGATTATTTCCCTTTGTTCAGCCAATTTATTCAGGTGTATTACCTCACATAATCCAATTTGAATAAGCTGTGGTAATCACTCCTTCGTGTCGAAATTTACAAGGAAAATCCTCAAAGGGCAACCGTGAGCATGGAATGCAATGGTGCAGCAGCCAGTCTGTCTTGAACCACAGAGTCGTGTGGACGTATCTAAGCTGCTCTCTCAGTCCTCCCTCCTCAGTTCCGCACCAGTCCAAGGTTAGTTCGCCTGACACTTGGAAATGCGATTAAGTGTAACGAATATGATTTTCAGGTTTTGCAAGAACACGATAAGAGGGCTTCCTGAAATATTCTCGGGAACGCCTTTGCGGTAGCTTAAAATATAAGATTTCCGCTCAGTCACAATGATTTGGATTTGCATTTTCAGCGTCGATAGATATCTTACGTATGGTACGTTAGATTGTTTTTGAGCCGTAATGTGGCTCACAGTTGGCACTAGTCAGGACGCTACGTACACTCTTTTGTCATGTTGAAATTATTCACCTGATGCCAAGCCAAATAATTGTTGCCAGAACGATTTTTATGCAATATATTCCTGATGAAATTGAACACGACGGATGTTGCTTGCATTTTTTTTGTAGTACTTTAATGTATATTATTATAATTTTTTTTCATGCAAGTTTAGCTGAGTTCAGTTTGCGTGTGTCTTCAAAGCTGATAATGTGAATTTAGAGAGGTTTAAGTTGGTTAGTCGGTTAAGGGTCGGAATATTTCTAAGATATACAGAGGATCATTTAGGATTTCTTACAGAAATTATTAGTTGATTTTTTATGAGTGATTAACTGTCTTTCCGTACACCGAAAAAAAAAAATCTGTAGCCTTGATAAATCGTACATGGAACAGAACGCAAAGTGCACGTAAGATTTTGGCTCAAAATCTGTGCAGATGGAATTATGGAGTATTTGCTTCGGCCTACATTTGTAGACTGGACGCTTTTGGCTGGCACACGGTCAGTCTACCCTTAGAGGATCCAGCCCATATTGCGAAAGCTGTGGCTTTTATTTGATTTGTGCCGGGAAAACCCCGGAAAATTTATTGTGCACCCCATACTCATCCTGTGAGCGGTTGCGCAAAAGCCGTGCTGACTGATCGTCCTGTGCGTTTGTCCGTCCGCTTGGCTGACCGCTGTAGGCAGGTCTTTCGCGCTGACCTCAATCCGATTATCATGCATTGAGCCTTTTGCTCTATAATTGCTTTGTTGAGAGGAGAGCTGACCTCCATGGTCATATGTCGGAAGTGGAGGGAACATGGAGGACGGGGAGACCAAATTGGGGATGGATAGATAGAGCGAAAAAGATTTTGAGCGAACAGGGCCTGGACACGCAGGAAGGTGAAAGGTTTGCATAGGATAGAGTGAAATGGAACGATGTGGTATACAGGGGTCGACGTTTGCCGATGAACTGAACCTGGGTATGTGAAACGTTCGGGGTCAGGTTGTGGTTGTGTTATTAGATCCATAGGCTATTCTCTTGTAAAGGAATGTCGTTTGATTTAACAGCCATTACCAGTTAGTCATGCAAGGTACAAAGAATGTCTTATCTCTTGATTATTGTATGGTATTGGAACTGCTCCTTACAAGACAACGACAGTTCACCATACTGGTGTTGCTGCTGCACGATGAATCACTTTGCCACAGTATTCAGTCCTCTAATCTTTCTTATCTTCGAATGCTGACGTAATAACAGGAATCATTATTATCCTGGGATTCATTTATCTTTTTTCTCGACATATTGGAGTGAGGTCTTCACACGCTGGATGAAGGCTTAGAATGAGTTAGGGATTGACCTCTTGACGATTAGACCCCTGACCACGACGATGCCACCCTTCAGCACCCACAGTTCAATCCTTTGAAATGATGGCCTGGCCCTTAACCCGACGACCGTTAAGGGGGAGATCAAAGGTCAGGTCGTTATACCCAAAGGTCGGTAACGCCCAAGTGTTGTAATGGCGTTCTTTTAAAGGACCGTCCCCGTCAGTGGCAGTAGTGCGGTGCTGGCTTGATGAAGAACTTGTGGAGTTATCTGGTTTGACAGAGAGCATGCAGTTGGTGCGTGTAATGTTAGTTGCATCCACAGTTAACGCTGTAGCCTCGGTGTGTTGTAGATGCAGACGTTCCTGAAACACTCTACTGCCTCCTGGTTCTTTTCATGTGGTGTGAGACAAAGGTTATTGCATTACTGGCGTTACCTTGGCCTGAAGAACTAGTGTGAGTCGCTCGAGTAGGTATTCACTGTTTATAGAAACACTTACACGTAAGAAAAAAAATACATATTGGTGTTTCATGCCATTGTGTCTCAGGTTCTCGATAAGCGATGCTTTTCAGACATTCCGTCTATAAAGACTGAGGAGGTGCGGTATGGTCGGGAGGCGTTGGTTGGGTGGTATGTGGCTTTGCGTCAGGCGATGAGTGACGCTTCCTCATGCGATGAGTTGATGCTTCATCATACGATGAATAAGTCCTCATCAGATGATGAGCGAAGGTCCATCACGTGATAAGTGATGCTTCACCGCACGACGAATTGCACGGATTCAGATGATTATTGCCAGTGCATGATGATAAACGCCCCCATCAATAATGCTTTGTCGCTTCGTTTGATGAGATGAATGGCACCGTGTTGGGTGATCGGGATGTGTGTGTGTGAGAGAAAGGCTAGTGCCAGGAGTCGTGAGTGACGCTGTGTCATAGAGAGTGGCACTAGTGATTGTGAGTGGTGGCGGTGCTGACTGGGCTCAGACAGCGAGTACTGGTGGTGGTCAGACGGTGAGGTGGGGAGAGACAGGAGTCATGTGATTGTGTCACCCTCACGTGTGGGATGCGAGGTCGGAAGTGATGATGGTGAGATGGTGGTCATGATGATGATAAACCCCAGGGCGGAGGCTGGTGGAGCGACATCCCCGTCATCCACACTCCCTCACAACCGTTTGAGAGAGGGAGAGAAAGACTCGCTCCTCCTCTCCCAAGAGCTCGATCGACGGCGTGGCGACGCCATCTTTGCGAAGCTTCGAACTAAGAATGTATTGTCGACCGGAACAGAGGAGAGACAGACGAGCAGGCACACGCTGGACAGATTGACGGACATTCTGACTGACAGACAGACAGACAGGCGGACCCTAATCGCTAATGAAGGTCGGTTGACCCAGTAGGTCGGGAATGATCGATAAGTGAGGTTAATGATAGGTGACAGTAGGGATGTGTGTGTGGCTGTGTGACTCTGTTGGTAGCCCCGGGAAAGTGCTGAGACTTCCGTCTGTTGTGTGGCGCATCTGGTGTGGTGAACACCTAGGGTGTAATGTGTCCGGTGTGGTGAACACCTAGGGTGTGGTGTATCTGGCATGGCGAGCACCTGGGGTGGACAACACCCAGAGTATAATGTGTCTTACGTCGACATCACCCAGAGTATGACGCACTTGGCGCTCAACACGGATGGTGCGCCATTCGTTGGGATGATGCACGTGCAAAAGCCATCAGGATGGTGGACCTGACCAGGGGAAACATGTGTGGACAACTGGGGTGGCATCTGCTGTGTCGCAACACCCCGGGTGGGTGATCACGACCTACACCCGCTCACACCTGACTCCCCTTCTGCCTGAGTTCTGCCTTCGTCCTTGGCTACCAAGACGATATGAACTTTGACCGTGATGGTGCAACCCTTGAGCACGACGGAACTGCCCTTGAGCACGACGCCAAGACCGCTGAGCACGACGGTATCTCCCTTGAGCATAATTACTACCCTCGGGTACGATTGCCTGGTCTTTGACCTGACCCCAGGCCATTCCCTCCCAAGCACACGCTGGTATTTGGCCACATTCCTCGTTAATGAAACACCCGAGTCCGTCTTAACGTCCGTCAGTGCCTTCTTGTGGCATTGTATTGCCTCGTTTAGCATGTAATGCAAATGCTGATTAGTTTTAAGCCTTCGTCAGTACCCTGCTCCGAGGACCTTCGCTGACTACGCCTCCCGGGGGTAGTGTACCGTCGTAGTTAAGGCCCGTGTCCCGCGGCATTTATCATGGCAGACGTCGACCTGCCACAGCGACCTCCAGGCAAGTTCGACTTAAGTGATGAAATTGAAGTGAATTTCCCCGGAGGAGCGGCCGCCCCACAACACCACGACCCCGGGCCGTCACGAAGGATCTCCTTCATTAGCAAGTATTTCCCAGGGGCGGCGCGCTATCAGGCAGGATTAGAAAGGTCCCAGCGCCCAGGTCCCAGCGCTCGGATCTCGGGGTCCCAGAGCTCCTGTTGGTATTTAAGGAGGGTGGGAGTGGGAGGACGGACTCAGGCAAGAGGAGGGCAGTAAACACACTTGGCCTACCCACAGCGGCCCTCCTCCTCCTCTTGCAGTAACCTACACCAGAATCACTCGGCACTCAACAAAATTAAACCCATCATTACTTTAACAGCCCAAACTCCAGATAGGAGCTGGAAGCATATGTCATATTTTTCACTTGCGGAGTTAAAACCCCAAAACGTGGACTTGGTTTGTGTTTTTTAAATTTCAAGATATACTTGATGGCCTTGTAGATCTGATTGACCTTCCTGATGAGGCGGAGGTGGTGAGTCTTCATGCCCGTTTTTCAGACGTGCAGTTCTCGAGGTTCATAAGGTGCTGCTGCCTCACCGGAGGAGGGAGGAGGGGAACATTGTTATGTATTCGCTGGAGAAAGGAATGTTGGACGCTTCTGACCTGTGCACGTGTGTGTCCGGCGTGTTGGCGTGGTGTATGTGTGTATATGTGTGTGTGCATGTATGTGTTAGGAGAGGGGGGGTTATATATGTGATGAATGGTATGTAAAGGCAGATATATATATATATATATATATATATATATATATATATATATATATATATATATATATATATATGATACTAATCTTCTGTCGTCAAGTTTGGGTTGCTGGATAGAACAGGATTATGTAACTGTGTAAGAATCTTATAGCTGTACAATGATCTCTCATAGGGCAGTGAATTTTACTAAGTACTTACACGTAAATAGTCTACATATTTTTTTCCTAGAGAGAGTTATTGTTACTCATTGGTTGATGACGCGCCCATATTCGCTTCTTATTCGTTAGATCGTTAGTTAATGACAAACTGCTACCCAGTACTGGCCACAACAGCCCGGCACCCATGGCCATTACAGCTTGCTCCTTGCCAAAGTAGCCCTGTCCTGGCCACAACAGCAGCCCTTACCTTACTACAGTCGCCTTCCCTGGCCACATCAGCCCACCCTTGGCCACGCCAGCCCTCCATAAGACACATTAGCCCTCTCCTGGCCACACCAGCCCTTTCTTAGCCACATCAGCCCTCACCATGCCACACCAGCCCTCCTCTGGCCACACCAGCCCTCCCCTGGCCACCCCAGCCCTCCCTTGGCCATACCAGCCCTCCCTTGGCCACACCAGCCCCTTCCAGGCCACACCTCTCACCTTGATGACAGTACACACATCCTCCCAGGTCAATATTTACCCACCTTCTTCCCTGATCATTATGGTTATCGATTACTCTCCCAACAAGTCTATATTGAGTTCATCATCCGTTTCTCGCCAAGAATTTTCTTAACGCTCAGGCTCAAAGGGCGTATAAAGGGGCGTGGCGTGTTGTGGGCGGCGTCATATTGGCTTAGGTAGGTGTAGAAAGCAGTCAGGTGGGCGTGGCTGGATGTTGAGGAATCCGATAGGTGTGACAATATGTTGAGGAGTCTGATGGCGTGGCTGGGTGTGGGAGGAGTCAGATGGGCGTGGCTAGGTGAGGGAGAAATTGGTAAGCGTGGCTGGGTGTGGGGGGTCAGGTGGGCGTGGCTAGGTGTGGGAGAAATTGGTAGGCGTGGCTGGGTATAGGGGGTCAGGTGGGCGTGGCTGGGTGTGGGGGGGGGGAGTCAGGTGGGCGTGGCTGGGTGTAGGGGGGCGCGTGGCTGGGTGTGGGGGAAGTATGAAGCCAGCCAGTATGCTTCCATGGGAATTCTATAAGAAAGTGTGAATGGGAAAAGTTCCCACATGATGAAAAAGAAGTTGCGTTATCTGTTCTTGAAACAGAGTTGAATACTAACGATAAATATATCTTTGAGATATCCGCGTGGCCTGGATTTAAAGATATGGATTGTGCCTGCAGTTGGTAATTGATTCCAGTGTTCTGCAACTCAAAAAATGCCCACGTTGTTATTACGTTTCCTTCCTTTAATGTTCATGCCTTTATATCACGTTATCGAGTCCGCCTAAAATGAAGGACATATTTGTAAGTAATGTTGTCGAAATCGTTCATTACTCATCTTGAAGACATCTGTTACAACTCCTCAAAATCTGGTCCTCTAGATGAGCTAATTTTAAGACTTTCTTAATCTTTTCTAGTAAGGCTCATTTGTGAGTCACTGGTTTGCCTTGACTGCTCTACTTTGACTTCGTCCCAGTTTTCCTTCAACGCTGGTCGCGTTGGGTGGCCAGAACTGAACAACGCATTCCAAGTGGTGTCCGATTAGAACGATTTAAAGAGTGGGTATTGCGTCCTTTATTTCTACCGTGGAGTGTGGGAAGCGTGAGAAGGATATGGAGCGTGAGATGTGGAGCGTGAGGGGACATAGTACACGTGAGGATAGTGTGGAGCATTGAGAGAATAAGTGGAACGTTAGGAGGAGGGGATGTGGAGCGTGAGGTGTGTGTGTGGAGCGTGAATGGTGGGAGGGGCGGCACACGGCCCCTCAAAGCTGCCATTAGATTTATCACGGATCAAAGTGCTCTCGGCCCCGGCCGCCCGCCCGCCGCCCCGCTGCCACAACTTTCATGTCAGCAAACTTCTGCAGCCTGGCATCCCCCCGTCCCGCTGGCGGCCGTCACTTTTTGTCTATTGGGTCACGACGTAATGACTTGGGTGCGTGTGTGTGTGTGTGTGTGTGTGTGTGTGTGTGTGTGTGTGAAGAGTGGGGAAAGACCATTACCCATGCTTCTACTGCGTGTCGTAAAAGGCGACAAAGAGGGACATGAGCAGGGATAGGGGTACAGGATATCCTTCCTTCCCTTATTAGCACTCTCTGAGAGTAGGAACAAGAGAAAGGAACTACGAGAGGATTTCCCCTGAAGGCTGTGTCGTCGGTGATAGCCTCATCAAGACAGGGAGCAGCAAAGTTTAATAAACAAAAATCCTTTCGCAACCCCCCGGGACTCCTTCCACGGGACTCCTACATCTCCAAAGTTTTTCGCTACAATCAGGAGGAGGGAAGTGATAGCCTCTTTAAATTCAGAGGATGAAGATCCTGGACGAGCTTTCACTTCTCTCTCTCTCCTTTGATGACGACGCAGCCTCGCTTAAAAGGGGGTGTTAGGATGTGGGGAGGAGATCTGGTATCCCGCAGCGGGGTTGTCCTCAACCTTTACTTTATTTTGTGGTTAAAAACACGACAGCAAGGCAAAATGCGTTCCCTCTTCCTTGATCAGGTTTTGGTGACAACTGAATGTCATACACCAAATCAGGTCAGACCAGGGCGTCATAGCGAGTATTTCAACTTTGGTCTTATTGCTTACGTTTCTAGCCATGAAGCCTCATGTTCTTTTGGCTATACTGTGTACAGCTAGAGATTATTTCACGTACTTTAGATCATTACTGATAATCAATCCAAGGAATTCCTTTTACTCCTGATAATTGTAAAAGAGCAATTTTTATATTTGTGATTGATATCACAAAGAGCAATCCCTCTCATTCAGCTATGTCGAAATCCATTGGCCATGTCTCTGGTTGGAGAGAGTTGGAAGGACAATTGCTCTGAGCGCAATCCGTACGTATGCTTTCCCTCACACTCGCCTGCCCCCATTCTGCAACCACTCGCTACCATCTAGTCTCACTGTAAAGTCCTTCACCATTCCCTGGCTTCAATGTACATCCTCTCACTGTCACCTGGCTTTCCTTTACACCTCCTCACTGTCTCCTGGCCTCCCAGTACACTTCCTAACGATCGCCGGGCCTCCCTGTGCACCTCTTCACTATCACCTGCTCTTCCAGTACACATTCTCATTGTCACCTGGCCTCCCAGTAAACCTCCTCACTATCACCTGGCCTCCCTATGTACCTCCTCATTATCACCCGGCTTTCCATCACACCTCTTTACCTGACCTCACTGCACCTCACTTTCAGCCTTCTACTCACTTCTCTAAAGACTTGCCATCTACTTTTCTCTTCGATCCACGCAGGTCAACAGTTCAGACTCGACCATAGCTTTGAAGTGTCAATTGCACATTAAAATTTGGTCGAATTTTTTTGTACCTCTGGTCACCACATTGAGCAAAACAACACGAAGGAAAAGGTCAAATGTCGAGCCAACACACCCAAGGGTCGTACCATCGTGTTCAAGGGTCGTAACGTCGTGTTCAAGGATCACACAGTCGTATTCAAGGGTCGTAAAGTCGTTTTCAAGAAGCGCAACGTCGATTTCAAGGATCGGGTAGTCGTGTTCAAGGATCGTAAGGTCGTTTTTAAGGGTCGCACAGTCGTGTTCTAAGAACGCACAGTCGTTTTCAATGATCGCATAGTCGTGTTCACGGGTCGTAACGTCGTGTTCAAAGGTAGTAATGTCATACTCAGTAGGATGAACAATTCTACCAGTCCACCAGTACTCGAACACAAGTTGCTTTCCCGCTTCTCCATCTGGTTCTCACTTCCCAACTTCCTTTTCGCGCTTTCAGTGTGTTTTTTCCCTACTTCTTTCCCGCCCTTAGACTATTCCCTCCTCAAGGAAATTCTCTTATTTCACACTCGAACGGCATCCCGAACGCCACATTCGAATCCCTTTTATTTCTAGAGGCTCACCCTCTTCCGTTCGTCTCCATACCGCTTTTCACTGAAATAGAGATGCGTCCGCTACACCGCCTGTCAAACATGCTTAAAAACGAGTGGTCAAGAGAATTCTCGGTGGATGCTGCTGTCCGAAAAGTTCAGGTGTTTGATTTCGTTTAGCGAGGATCATAGTGATGTACAGCGTTGAGGTAAAACATCTAAAACCAGAACGATCGTTTTCTGTTTATTCCTCACGTCGCACGATGCCGACGTTTCCAAGGTTTGCACCTCAGTCCTTATACTTTCCCTCCAAGAAACATGATCTTTACTCGTCCCTTGAAACTCTTACGCAAATAAAAAAAAAAAAAAAACTCACGTTTGAGCTGGTCCACAAAGATCGCTGAAGGCATTTCTCGATGTCGTACTTTTTTTTTTTATATATTACCATGGATTTCTTCAAAGTAACTTCATTTTGTATATCAAGATGCAAAAAGCGGAAACTGTTCACCTCCCCCTGAAATAAGTTTTCAAATGTTGAAGAAATTGGCCTTTGGATCACGTCAAGGAACGACGCTCGGCCTCTTGCATTTTCCTGTGTATGTAGGACCCAGTGAAAAGAAAAAAGAAATAAGAAATTTCGTCAGTACTTTTCCAAAGAAAGAGAAAGGAGGAAGCGGCCTCACCTTTTTTTCTTTCTTCTCCAATGTGGTTGCCTCAAAGATGGTCTCCTTCAGGGTTATAGCTGCCACCAAAATATAGTTGCCTCCAAGATGGCTAAGAATGAGATGGCCGCCTCAGTTTATTTCGGCTTATTTCATGCCACTTCGAGAAATCTGTCTCTGAATGAATTATTTGCACTCCATGATTTCGTACTGCTGGAATTACAAAGCCCAGAACAATTGCTGAAGGTCTGGTATGGTACGAAGACTTGAGATGGTGGTTCACGTCATTTATCATACCACCACAAGAAGCCAACAGACCTCGGTCGATGTCTACGTGCAAATAGTGAATGTCCTCAAGTCTACAAAACTGAAGTCATCATCGCAGTGTTACACCGAGCATACAAGAGTACGTCTAACTTGCCTTTCTTCCACACAGAAGCATAGCGGACCAAACAGACCTTTATCAACAACGGCTACAAGAGCTCCAAAGCTCCGACTTCGACATACAACTAAAACACTTTGTGCAAGCCACTGAAGCTCCAAGCAACACTCAAACACACAAAATATACCACTGCGAACAGAGGTCGAATTCCTCAAGTCTAATGAACGTGTACCACGAACATCGTCTCCAGAAACATCACCCATCAAACATAAGACAACAATGTGAAACTAGTTATGTACTACAGAAACGAAAAAAGCAACTTCACCATGAAAAAACAGTTATGTAAAAAAGAAAAATTACAGGAATCCAATGTAGTTCATGAATTCAGATGTCAACAAGGAGACCGTGAGTTCCTAACCAACATGACCTGCGTTGGCTGCGCAAATTGTACACTTTCCAGAAGACTTACCCCACACCTGTAAGAAGGCTCCATCAAAGTGCATGTCACCAAGAAACATAACACTGTCCTCACATGAGAGACTATTGTTAAGTTTACAAGGATAATACACCTTTAACAAGACAAAAGACGCCAACACATCGCCAGAGCACTAATTACCAAGAAACACCAACCGAAAATAAACAGCCAGAACACGGGCCAAAACAGGACACTACAACTAGACGCTCCAGCACCACGGCATAGCCAGTGAGTACCCAGCACTACATGCACGTCCGCTTAGAGCTATTACCTAGCCTCATCCGACTGCCTGCAATCATTTCCAACCGCTCCGCTGACCTCTCCACACGCTCCTGAACATGATTTTATGAATTCAAACGAAACATTTAGACAACCCCTAGAGGTATCTTACACAGCCTCACACCCTTGTAAAGGAGATATTACAATTTAATACCTCAGAACAAATCAGATGAAAAACAATAATCTGATCATTTTAACTATATATATATATATATATATATATATATATATATATATATATATATATATATATATATATATATAT
>JAYMFT010094085.1:0-13940 GCA_038088735.1 Panulirus argus | reverse complement strand
TATATAGCGTTAATGGGATGGCCTTGATTAGGGCCTTAGCTGCCCGTGCCGTCTCAGCTAACATAGAAAAAAATAAAAGTATGTATATATGTGTGTATGTGGGGGGGATGGGTCTTTCTTCGTCTTTTTCCTGGCGCTACCTTGGTGACGCAGGAAACAGCAATCAAGTATAATAGATAAATAAATAAATGAATTAAATAAATATTATTATTATCATTATTATTATTATTATTATTATTATTATTATTATTATTATTATTATTATTATTATTTATGGGGATAGGGGAGAAAGAATATTTCCCCACATACCATGTGTCTTGGAAGAGAGTTAAGAGTTATGAGAGGCTGGTAATCCTTCCTTGTATTACTTCCCAAAAGAAGAAACAGCAGCTAGGTGAGAAACTTTTCCTCTAAGTTTCATTGATCTGTCCCTGATGTAACCATGTTCATGCAGGGAGTAATGAACACATGTGAAAAAAAATTTTATCATTATTATTATTATTATTATTATTATTATTATTATTATTATTATTATGTTATGATTATTATGACATCCACTTGAACTATTGATAGATCAAGTTTTCATATTTTTTTTTTTACTTCTGTCTTGAGATACGAGTACTTTGCTAACTTTTTATCCATATCAACTCAGTGAATGTTAACCTTTTCACTGTGGCTGGGGCATATATGCCCCTGTATTTTTTCTATTCACTCCAGTAAACTTTTTGTATGTAATTGCAGCTGAGGCATATATTTCAGCTACTAATGCTTAGGATGGCATCCCATGCATTGTTTCCAAACACTACTCAAAGTTTTTTCGATATACTTGTTTGTATATATTTAGATATCATAGCCTGTATAAGATCTGCTCCTTATTACTATGTAATAAGTTTTTTGAAACTGTGGTACTTTTACAAGATAATGGCTATTATTGATAAGTTTTTGATTCTGTGTCACTTTTACAAGGTAATAGATATTAATGATGAAAATCTTATGTAATCATAATTCTTTGTGACAAAAACACTCTCAAAAATACCGTATATCTCACTACGAAGGCTCAAAAATATTCTTGGAGTATCTCATTTGCTTGGGGTGCATATGTAAACAGTATCTCACCAAGTTGAGTTCTTTTTTCATTTTATTTAGGAAATTTTATTCTAAGCAACTGTAAGAACAAACTTTTTTGGAGATATTTCCATAGAATATTTAAGAATATCCCACATACAGAGGTTTACCTTTGATATTAGGACTGGTGCAGTAGAAGAGTAAATGAAAAAGATTATAAAAGTAGTGTGTCCAATATGTTTGTAGCGTAAAGCATACAAAAATATCTTTTATTGAATACTTTGTGTCATATTAGATAAGCAAATTATGTTTTATTAGTTTAGGAGCTATAGGGAAAAAATATGAATCATATTGAATGATACTAGTGTTGTAGCTTTGAAAAACAGCACTCTTATGACAAAATAAAGGGAATTTCAAGGTATATTTGATTTGTATAATGATGTGAGGGCAAGTAAAGTTTATGGTATTGATAAGAAATATGTCAATAACTGTTATATTTGTAATCTGTTTAGTTTCTCAGTAAAAATTTGCATTGTATGAAGATGAAATTTTTGATGCTTTCTTACAATAATCAGGCAAGTTTGAGCAGTAAGGTGGCCCAGAGGATGATGATGGGATTATTTGCTGGGAACAGTAACCAGAGGATAGAGTTTGTTCGTATGAAGGGACCACAGGGGAAGGGCCATGCAGAGATGGCAGTGACCAAACCTAAAGGTTAGTTCTTGTTCCAATAATGTTTTGTTGATGTAGTACATATTGTAGTATATTACCATGTTTTTTTGAAAATGCATTTATGATACAGTGAAAGTTTTGGCTTTTAAAGTGTGATAGAGGCCTTTCATAAATTGTGCTGTAAATGCTGAATATGTGTAAATACAGCTGTATGCAGAGGATTCAATTCTCATTCTATAATTTACTCAAGGTTCCAGGCTGTAGTGACAAAGTTGAAGGGAAAAGAACGTTAATGTGAATATAAATCAGCATAAGGCGATTGTATCTGAGGACATTAGTCCATGTTGTGGGAAAGAAGAGAATTATAAAGAGGGTAGAATAAGAAGAATGTTAATCTATAGTCTGCCCATTTTACGTACATATATTAAGGGAAAATGAAATGTGTGAGTGATAAAATGTGGTTCACTAGTTGGACTGCTGAAAGAGGTAATTTGAAATTTATTCAGCTAGATGTGGTAAGTGATTGAGGTTGTAGTTGTGTTGCTCACACAAATATAAGTTTGTGAATCGGAGAGAAAACCTATTTTGTAAAAAAAAAAAAAAATCTGTGTTTAGATTACAGTAACGGTGAGGATACATGCTCATCCATCCTGTTCAGTGAGGGCAATTAGATGCAATGGGAGGCTGAAATAGCCAAACACAGTAAATGACTTTCATGCACACAACTTTCTGGTGTGGGAAACAACTCCTAGAAATTTTGAAATGACTTTCATGTTGTAATATACATTGTTGTACATAATTCACAGCATAACCACCAGATAACCACCAAAAACAAATCACAGAAGAGCTAGGATCACTAGCACCATGCACTGTTGTGGGTATATGGTTTGAGTTTGTATCCTTAAATTGAAGTATATTTGTTCTGCATGAAAGATACAATCAGCAGTGGTTTGTTACTTGTCCACAACAAAACTCAAAACAGGAATACATTGCTTCCCTGGAAGACATCATCAACCATCAGCATAGGAACTAGGAAAAGTTATTTCATTGTATATACAGTTGAGGACATGTCATTCATGTTTTGAACAGTTAGTAGTGAAATTTTCCTACTTCTACAGCATGTTTATAAAACTGGTGGACAGCACAGATCACTTATTTAACTTGAATAGCAGGTATTACAAGCTTATATGTAGTATGTAGGATGCTTACTTCTGTCAGGTCAGAAGAAATTAAATCAAAGCAATATTGTTGCTGTTCTGTAGCACTTTTTTTCATTTTACAGATCTGTAGTAAACAGCAGATATGATTACGGTTTATGTTCAGGACACAAAAGCTCAATATTTGAATAAAACTCTTGGGTTAAACTGAATGTTTGTAAAGGGAATGTGGTATTAGGAGGATGAATAAACTGAGGATTAAACTTTGTAAAGATTTTGCATTAGCAGTGGACTATTTTATAGTTAAAGGATATAGGAAAAATGAATATTGTAAGATTGACAGAGGGTTTGTGTGAATACAGTAAGTTATGTGTTAAAGGAAACTAAAGAGAAGGTGGAACATGAATACTGAAAGAATGTGTTAAAGGGAATTAAAGAGAAGGTGGAATATGAATACTGAAAGTATGTTTGCATAAGTGGAGTAAGTATGGAGGCACATGTGAGATGTATCATGACTGAGTTATTCATAGTAGATACTACGTGTTATCAGCATCTTCAAGGGACAATAACACATCATCATCATGTTGATTGATTAATGTTTCTGAATGCAGCAACATAGTAAGGAAAATATCTTTCTATCCTCTTAGGAATATTTGTATATCAAGACTTAAATGTATTGCTTTTTTGTTGTAATTGGTTTGTAACACATGCATTAAACAATCTTTCTTAAGCTTCAAATAGGTCAGGTATTCTCAGGAAGCTTTCATGTAGAACCATAGGTATATGGTTTTGTTTGTATATAGAACTTGGAATCATTACATTACCAAGTGATTCACTGCAGTTGTAGGTATCTCCCATACTATTTACATATGAAAGATTTTGTATTTCACAGCACAGTAATGATTAATTTTTCTTTGTTCAGGCTCAGGTGTAGAAACACCCACCTCAGAACCTGGTGTTAGCTTAACAGATATGTGGGATTGTGATTGGGAAGATGAGCCTGAAGATAGATTTATATACCGTCACCAGGTGAGTGCAAATTAGTGCTTGGCACTTTCAGCAATGTTTAACACTTCATTGCTTTTCTCATTTATCTAGTGTTATGTTAATCTTCAGCTGTGTTTCATGTTTTCTCATTTTACCTTTCTGCAAATTCATTAATTTCCCCATTAATCTTATTCTTATATTTTAAATATATGTTTTAATTCTGCAGATATTCCAAGCCATTTTGATATGTAATTGATTGAGCAGATAGTCTATTAACTCCAGTAGCTTTTACAGTATCTTAATATTTGCATCCTTTCCTCAAAACAGAGTATTTTTTTGTGTGAGGCATTCAGTTATTTTAGCATTTTCTTTTTATTATGTGTTTTGTCTGTTTTCCACTGTGTATCCTTTAGGTTCTTTCCTTATACTGGTGGTTTGCTCATACAGTCTCCATCACTTTTAACATTGGAAATTCTTGCAGACTTGCTTTCAAGTTTGAGTCTTGATTTCTGTTATCTCCTGTTTGTCTTCTCTTTGGATTTGGTGTTCTCTTTGTCACCATAATTTTTCACTAACTACGTGATTGAAAACTGTTACTGTTTAGTAATTTTTTGAATAGGATATTTAATGTTTTCTATTCCCAGGCTATTTTGAATGAAAATTGAGTTTGATATTATATTGGTAAGGAAAAGGGAGAGATCTCTCAAACTGTAATTAAACTTGGTACTTTTTCCAGTTTCTTTCAATATATCATTCTCATGGTGAAAATCAGATGCTTGCATCCATATTTCTGAATTTTTTCTCTGTTATCTCATACCTGCACCATTTGCTATCAGGATAAATTTCCACCACCACATTCTTATAACTTTTTCCTTTTAAAGTTAGCATCAGACATCATGTAATATAATGTCCTATACAGAGTTTTCTGCCTTTAAAGGAAAGTAACTGATTCAATTTTTCTGAATGCCAAAGTTATTGCATGTTTACAGTCATTATAGTTCATAACAATATGTTTTAGAAAGAAACAGATGATTGATCCCTTGTTTGATATTCTCGCTAGCGCCGTCTCAGTGATCCCAGTGCCAACTTCAACACATTTATCAACTCGGGTTGGAAGTCTCGTTCAGAAGGAGCCAGGTCACGGTCAGAAAATGAAGGATTGGATTATTTTGCTGATGGATTATATGAGATTGAGTCAGGAGACGTGCGAGATGGTGAGTCAAAAGCACTTTTTTGATATATTGAAAATTTTTTCAGTGATGTAGAAAAACCAGAAGACAGTCACAAACTTTTGTGTGAAAGGTTTGTTTCTTGATAAAGAGGTTGCTCTGGATTTTATAGGATATATGGTAAAATCCTGTTACCTTTGATGAATAGTATGCTCACGATTATTATGCTGCATAGAAGTAATTTATTTATTTATATTTTATTATATTTGATCGCTGTTTCCCGTGTCAGTGAGGTAACGCCAGGAAACAGACGAAGAAAGACCCATCCACTCATATACATACATATATACATACATGCACATATATGCACAATACATACACATTCATGCATACATATACATACCAACATATAACAGTGTCACTTATTATACATTTTTAACTTGAAACAACTACCTAAAATGGCTAATTTCTCCTGTATAAGTTAATGTGGTCACTGTTACAATAACTTCATCAGTATTGGAAAACATACAAGTTGTTACATACTGGCTTTTAGATGACAGTCATTTAGCCATAAATAATAATCATACCTTTAAAGGCTATTGCTTACTGCCACTGATTGATTGTCAGATGGCATCACTACAAAGAGAAGCTTTGAATGAGTTTTGTCCTGATCTGATTTAATTTTCAAGAAATGCTGTGAATGGATGATTAAACAGTATCATTGCTTGTGTCTTTAGAATGCTTTGATTTGATTACTATGATAAAAGTACAGCAGATAGAAATCAACTGACTCAAGATCCTAATTTGGATGGATCCTTGTAGCAAGCACAGACAAAAGTTTGAAGCTGAAGTGAAAGTAACAGGGACTCTGTCTTTGCCACGATACATTGATACTTCCTAGAATCAGCTGTTACCTTAACATTTATTACTTGTTTGTTTCATGAACCATCTTTGAAGCAATTCGCTTTTTGTTTTCTAACATCAACATCAATTCTTTCTTGCATTTCTCTTGTTGCAAGGTAGCATTAAGAACAGATGATTGAGCCTTTAAAGAAAAGTCTTTGCTTGTCTCCCTCCTCTGTTCCTACTCTTAGAATGCACTGATATTGGAGTTGAAGATTTCTAGCCACCCACTCCCACCTCTTTAAGTCAATTTGTATGACATCAAAATTAACATTTACTATTTTAGAATGAGAAAAACCATTATGATGCTTTTTTTCTTTCTTTCAACAGCTGAGCTGTGGAATTCTCTTCCTCCTCCCACTTTTTTGTAACCTTTTTGCATCAAAGTCAGGTCTACAAACACCTGTCGAGCCCAACTTAATTGTTACATTTTATCTCTAGCTCTTTTTCCTTTCTCCCAAGATAGCTTTGATTGTATCATACTTTGTCCATGTCATGGTATTCACTATAGAAAGCAAATCCAATTGTTTTTTAATCTGGCTTAATAGAAAAGATACAGATCTTTAGCATTATTTTCTCTCCATTTGCCCAAAGCTAATTTCCTTCCTAAACAATCCTTACAGTGGTGATTAGCTATGTATGATACCTTTTCCAATATTCTTTTCAGATTCTGATTTTGATTCTAACTTGGGTACATGGGTTCCTTGATGTAAATTGGAATGACGTAAACTTGTTCAGGTATTTGCTAAGAGAGGAGTGGTGATTGGAAATACTTAGTTTAAATGTAAAAAATATATATGTGGGTGAATGGGGTTAAGGGTCATTGTGCATTTTTGGATTAAGTATATCTTTTATCACTTAAGTGTTCCATCCTGTGACTGTCAGAATTTCCTTTTATAATATCATTACAACAATATTATAATGATCTTGCCTCTTTTCACACTTACTGCTGGCACTGCCTTGAAAAAATTAAATTAGCTGCCAGACTGTTTGATCTTTTGTTGCTTGTCATTACAGTGTAATGCTGATTGATAAAACATTTACATCCTGCTATCTATATAACCTGCTTACACAACCTTTCACTCTGGCAGAGCAAGGCAGAGCTTGCCAAACACTCTTATGCATGCCAAAGAAGGTAACTAAGAGTAGGTGCTTATTGAATTGTACATAAGACATGATAATGCTAGAATAGCAGGGCTAGTGTATAGTGTTCCTTGGAGTTAGGGGCTGGAAATCCTCGTTGCCATTAGTAACACTTTCTAAAGGTAGGAAAAGAAGGAGAAGCCAAGCAAGGCATTTTCCTTGCTACATTGCTGGTAAAAAAGGACACACATGAATCTGCTTTAGTTTACTGTGTTTAGTAAAACCCACCCAACATTTTCTGAAACTTGTGTCAAAGAATATAATGTTCACATATGATATTGTGCATACTGTGTTCATGCATAATGAGATAATGTGTAATGCCATAATCATGTTAAGTGCACACAAAAATATAACTATTATGTGTTCAGGAGAGCTGCATGAAAGTTTCCACTCAAAATATAGCTATAATCACTTGCTAAGTCATTACTCCTAATTTTCTGCCTGTGATGTCACCTCATCCAAAGTTTCCCTCCCTTGTAGCTCTCAACTTTCTCACTCTCTTTGTTGTTAGTTTAGTGAGGTAGGCTGAGCCCAGGGTATGGCTAAACTTATTTGTGAATAAGTTTGCCCACTCTTTCAGTTCATTTCTTAGTCCATTGATTTATAAGGTTTCTAAAATAAAGAGATTATTTTTAGTGATTAGTGCATTGCTTTTTGATTTTTCGACAATCTAGAGGTATTCTTTAGTGATATTTTACTTGTTTTCTGGTGGGCTAAGGTCAATACCTGGATCCTCCATTTTGATTTACAGAGGGATCAGCAAGTGCTTTCTTCACACACTAGAATGACCTTGGTGAAGTAAACATTGGTGAATAGTTTATGCTCTTTGTTTTTCTGAATGATGGCAATGGCCAGTTGGGAAGCATGGTTGGTGATTATTTATTGTGGATGTTTTAATGTATGTTTACAGGTATCCCCTGCTTAATAGCAGGACATTTACTTGAATTCTGCTGTAACATAACATATGAATTGGGGAATCAGATCATTTATTGGAAGGTTGAAACTATTGATGACAGAAATTTGAATTTCTATGTCATAAATTTGTCTGTCAACAAAATGGAAATTGAATCTTATCGAACTTTCTTTGATTACCAGTGAAAGAAAATAGTAATAATAAATGATAATAATGAAAGGACCATTTGCTCATAAACTACAAAATACATGGCCTCCAAACATCACTACCATGCTCTTAGTGTTTAAAGTGGAACACATAGAAAAGGGGAAGCAGCAAATAGTCTAGCCTCAGTTATGAATTTTTTTATCATATCACTTGAAGAGAAAAGTTTGTTTCTAGAAGCCACTCTCATCAAGGAGTGCAGAAATATCATAGCAGGTATTCTGTTATGAGTTATACCAGTCAGGCCAGAGTTGAAACTTTGTCTGGGTCACATTCAAGTGGATCCTGATATTAGGCATTGATTTGGTGGTGGAATTTTTGCTACAGTGGCCAATCACAAATTGCCTGCTCATCTTTCTTCTCTTAGATCCTTTTGCAGATGCAATAAACATGTCCAAATGTTCATTTTGGACTACAGTTAGTAGAGATGTCTGTATTGTTTTCCTACTTGGTTTCTTTTAATGGTTGCACGCAAAATGGATCACTCCTTGAGACAACTGGTGTTGATAGCACCCTATAAGCTGAACCAACTTTGGCTTCTAAAGTTGTTCAGTAAGTGCAGTAATCCAATGGATCTCCCAGTCCAGTGTTTTACAACACAGTTTAGGGAATAATATACATCTGTTTTCCAAAGTCCCGGGTCATCACGTGGATTTTCTGACAAATCAATATGTTGGTTCTCATATTGTGATATGAAAGGGAATCTTCTTTATGACAGGAAAATGGCATGAGCATCATTTAAGTGTTTTCTGGTCCAGAAATTACCCTCCTAAACTTTCAGTGACAGTTCTTTTACATATTCTGCATGGCTGTCTTGCAGCAGTGAATTACAAGCAGTTACATTACTCCTCTGTTATACATGGCAGTGCTTGTGAAGCCCGTGAAGTATAGGATTTAGCATTGATTTACCTAGTGACTTTTGGGATCATCAAAAGCATGTTTTCACATGAGATTAAACCCATTCAATAAAGAACCAGTTTGGTTGTTGAAGATTTTTTATTTATTGTGATATAAGGAATTTTTCATTAATCCATCTTCATATTGTTTGACACTGAAAACATTGTTTAGCATGGAACTGACTCCTGGATATAGGATCGTTGTGTTAGATTCTCAGAATAGCGATAAAGGTTTACTTGTGTTTGGTAAGGGTAAGTAATTTGTTGAGGTTTATCTCAATTTTTCATTCTTGTCAAAGGAAAAAGTCTGTTTCATTTCTGTTTCATTCAGAGGAAAACTGTATGAGATGCGAACTTTGTTGCTTTCATCAGGGAGACATCTTATATGTCCAGTTTTGTCATTATGTCAGTTTTTGAAATATACACTTGGTGTCACATCTAAGTTGTTCTCTGATCCTAGGCATCTTGCTCCTTGTTCATATGAAATGATTTCTCAGTTGATTCAGTAAGAAGTTAAGATCAGGCTGATCAGCCAACCTGGGATTTACTGTAGAGTGCACAACTTGAGAAACTGTTTCACAATTAAGGCTTTTCTTTCAGACATGTCTTGCAGGTCCATCAGAAATCAAGGTTTTTTGAAGTCCAATAAAACTTTTGCCAAGAATTATTTGCCTAAAGCTTTTTTCATTACAAAAATGTGTGGCACTGGCAAGATTGAGCTGTGTGAAGACCTCATCAAAAGAAGAGTCTTCCAGGTCATCATCACTAGAAGGCAAGTGTCATGGAGCTGTCTTCACTAAATGCTTGTATCTTCAGGTATTTCTCAGCTGAATAAATCATCCTCCCCTTGTCTTTTTCTATGTTAAAAATACGTGGTAGGAGAGCAGGTGATGGGTTGGCTCAAAAGTTGGCTCTGAGCCTGTGAAAGGCATGTTTTTGAGCCAGAACCATCACATGCCCCCCTTCTTTACTCAGTCTATCATCCTCAACAAAGGTGAATTTCCTCCAAATGACCAGTGGTATTTGAGTTGGAGGTAGCAGACAGCTGCAGAGTGAGGGAAAGGATGAGGTGATGTTACAGTTGGGAAGTTAGGGGTAACAGCTTAGCAAGTGATTATAGCTTTGTTTTTGATTAGAAAATTTTATGCAACTCTCCAGGACACATTGTAGTTTTGTTTTGCATGCATTTAATGTGACTGTGGCATTATTTGTCATGCATTCATCTACTTTGCCGACTAATTTAGATGGCTTAATTATAGAACGTGATGGGGGGGAGGTGATGGTTCTGGCTGAAAAACATACTTTTCATGAGCTTTGAACTGATTCTTTAGTTGAGTATACAAAAGTAGTTGCTTCTATATTTCTTTTCCTTATGTACCGCAAAACCCCCAGAGGGCTAGTAAACCTTAACCTAAATACAGGATGTTTTAAAAGTCCAGAATTGCAAGCAAAGCTCACTAGCCTGCACTGCTGGACTTTTGAAATACCCAATATAAAAAGATGTATCTACTTTTCTAGCTATTGTGTTTATTACTTTCAGTAGAATTGGATATTGTTAGATTATATTATGTCCCTAGGGATAGGGGAGACAGAGTACTACTTGTACTCAAGTACTTCTTGTGTTTCTTTGAAGGCATCTAAGAAGAGTGGAAGTAGGGGACTGGAAATTCTCTCCTCTTTTGTTATTACTTTCCATAAGAAGGGAAAGAGGATTTTTCATCTTAGAGTTAACTCAGTCATCCATTACTGATGCCACCTTGCTAAGGCTTGAAACAGTGAACGTTTATGGAAGAAAGGGAGATTACGTATTTATTGTGCTTAATAAATTCAGGTATTGAGGCATGAAAATTAGGAGTTCCTGTAGAGCTTTATGGAAGGCTGCATAAAACATTTAATCATAACATTTTCAGTTCTTGACAGTAATATTGTGCATAAGCAGGTAGTGTTATTCTTTGTTAACTTCAGTGAAGGTTGTGGTAATTACTGTGTAATGAAACAGAATTATCGGTGAACTCCTTTGCCACAGCAGTTGACCAAGTTTGAATTCAACAAGGGTTAACATGAATAATGAACATCTTTGTCAGTATTTTTTTTTTTTTATCTGACTATGAATGTGGAATGGAGTCCCACTTACACCATGTTAACCATATTTACAGTAAAGATGGTGTAGTTTTCAAAACCTGATTGTGAAGTAGAAAGGAATTGGCAACTTTGCAACCAATGCAAGTTTATTGTAGAAAAATGAAAACAAATTTCCTAGCATATTGGCACTGGTATTTCAATGTATTGATTTTTTTGATGATTATTTACTTTATACTATCTGCCAGTATATAGGTTTTAGTTGTAAATGACCAATTTAGGTACTCTGAATGAAACAGATCATTAATTCATTTGAAACAGTTAGGTGTTGCAGATTCTTGCTAGAATGTCAAAACATGTACATTTTCACCACTGTGTAAAGATTCAGATGTTTTTACTGGTTCCTGGTTAAGAGATACAGTGAAGAATTTTTTTTCAGTTATAATCAGTTTATTAGAAGTCACATATTCTGTTATTTATCACTAGATGCAGTTATAACAAAATGTTTTAGGTAGAAATGAATCTCCTATACTCCTTTTTTTATCAAGTGTTAATAGTATAAAACAAGCATTTAAGTATTCATGATTAAATATTTTGTGAGGAAAAAACACGATGCTGAAATGATTGATCACTGACCATGTTTTATGGTTTTAGAAAATTTTTGTGTCATGTTATTGACACCAAGTCCTAAGATAGTATCAGCTCTCCATGACCATTCAGATCAACACATGGTGAGACTACACACTTTAAGGGTTTTTACTTTATATTGTGGGGAATGATAGTATGTTTGCTTTACCACAGTTGGTACAAAAAAAGTATTACAGTGTTTTAGTAATAGGTTACCTTTCCTGTATTGTAAAAAACACCTTTACATTTAGGACTTTTCTTTGACGGACATGTGGCCATATGTTGTTGATGTGTTTATTTTCTCTTTTGCATACTACTATTTTCCTATTTTATTGTTCTTATATTTTTATACTAATATTTATAAAAGTTTGTGTTATGTAGTCTTCATTATATTTAATTTATTGCAATTCTCATGAAATGTTTGATATGAATGTGTATGAGGCAGCCTTGTTTTGTATGGATTTTTGTGTTTTACCCCTATGGATGATCCATGCATTGGAGGTGAATTTGCTTTTATCACTTGAAAGTGCTTCTCATGATTCAGCTTTTGTGTGGATGATTTGCTGTTGTTATGTTACCTTTATTAACTTTATTTTGTGAGTGTGATTACCAATTTCTGCATATTGGATTAAAGTTTTACACTCATGGGGCCCTAGCTCGAAGCCTTGCATTTCTTTTGTATAGGCTTTTGACCCTCCCAGTTTTAACAGCATTTGTTTCTCTGCTTAGCTTGTTTTACATACCCACTACACCAATTATCTGTGTTTGTTTATGCATATATTAAATGCACAGAGATATAGTCCGTTGAAAATGTGTACAGCAAACCTAATAGCATGTGGGACAAATAGGGAAGCTTTACAAAGACCCTCTGAAATAGATCATTATACGCAATTAGATTAATTTTTGTTTTGTTTTGGATGTCATCATTACCTTTGGTTTCTTCATGGTGAATCCCATGTTACAAGAATATAATTTGGAAAGTGCATCTTCAGCATTGACGTATTTAGTATCATATTAGTTTAATACTCAGCATTTTCCTGATGTGGTGGTGACTGTTTCTTTAATGTCAAAAACCAGTATATGTGATGCTTACATCCTGAACATTTCATGTATACTGAATGGAAAATGCCAAGCCTTCACTAAACTTCAAATTGATTCAAAATTCCATTCACATAGATAATTTCTTTCTGTGTCTTTATTTATCAGATACATTTTTTATTCTTAGCTGAAAAATGCACTTTCTGGAGTATATTCTTATATCATGTCACCCCCCCCCCATGAACAAACCAAGAGTAATGTTAACATTTAGAATGAAATTTGAAGTCCCCAAAAAGCCCACAGTAGTGAGTCTGCTGCCTCCCTTCATTGTTTATACAATTAAGAATAGTGCACAGAAAATTTAAATTGCTGTGCCTTAGTCATACTGAATTTAAGGACTATGCAGTGACACACCCACATTGGATTTCTGTAAGATTTCCTCATTCTGCATAACATTATACAAACAGGCTTCTTCTTCACATCGCTGTACACCGCAGTCTAACTGGATGCTTTTTAGATGCTATTATTAGGACAAATTTTATGAAATTATTGCTCAGATAAAAGAAAAAAAAAGCATGGAGCTTGACCACCACTGCATAAACAATGGCCTAGTCTTTGTTAGCGCATGGTAAACAAAACTTTCACTTATGTTATTTCATGATCAAAATTGATTGTAATTTTTAATGTGCTGCAGTGTGGATTTTGGGAGTCTATTGTGTTCAAAAGCTCAGATTTTCAAATCTTAACCCATACCCACCCATTTATTTTTCGTTATGTTTTCCTGTATTTATTGACCTTGCCTTTTAGTGATACTAACCTGTAATTAATACATTTTTCTTAATTGCCTCTCTTAAATGCAGCTATGACATTCATCTTTGTTTATTAGGTTGGGACTAAAACCCATTCCAGAACATTTTAGAAGACACCTGAAGTAGTCTGTTTAGTACTTCTGCTGTCCTTGGTTACAGAGATGAGATTTCCTCAGTTTCTTGCCTTTTTTTTTCATGTTAAAGGCTCCAGTCATGGACAAAAGTCCACATCAAGGCCAGGCCCTAATTGAAATATAGAGAGAATTGAGAAAGGGGAA
>JAYMFT010094084.1:12500-28155 GCA_038088735.1 Panulirus argus | reverse complement strand
AATTCTCTCTATATTTCAATTAGGGCCCGGCCTTGATGTGGACTTTTGTCCGTGACTGGAGCCTTCAACATAAAAAGCAAAAACTTGTACAGAAAGTGGCAAAAAATCGTGAAATATCGTAACATTGATACTAAATATTGTCTTGGAAACAGAAGAAATGAACGAAATTAACTTCAAATTCAGAGATCCATTGGCGTGTTTTGGTAGAGGTTGAAGAGGCATTGTATTGTGAGGGATGACGGAATAAGCGATGCAAATGGAATACTGCTTTCAGAGCCGGTGGAGGAAGACGTGCACTGGGGATGGCACGAATATTCCGAAGGATTACTGAATGCTGAGGATGCGAGGGAAAACGCGTAAATCAACATTAGGCCCTGAGCAAGGGAGACTGGAGCGAATGCAAGGCAAATATTGAATATAGGCAGGTGACGATGACGATTAAAAAAAAGGTGAAATATGGGAAAGCCAATTGCAATAGATAAAGTAACAAGGGATCCTATGAGAGGGGAGTGAGGCGATACAGAAAATGGTTTCTTGTAGTATGTGTCGTGAGTTTGGAATATGTAGCGTGATGCCGAAGGATTAAATGGATCACATCGTTTATACGGCAGCTTTTGTTTAGACGTGTTGACAGTTATGTGTCAAACGAGTCGACGGATTTAGAGGATTATCAGGTACATGAAGGGGGAAGATGACAGTGGAACTGAGGGCGAAGTGAGAGGCGAGGAAGGTGAATTTGTGGAGGGGTGGGATTATATTGGATTAGATGTTCATTTAGTGAAAAGCACTTTGGGGAAATGAAAGACAGAAACATAGTATTTAATCCCATTTATAGATTGGGAGACAGCGTGTGATCAGGAACGACAGGAAAGGGATTAATAAGAGTAATATATATATATATATATATATATATATATATATATATATATATATATATATATTTATAGATTGGGAGACAGCGTGTGATCAGGAAAGGGATTTGGTAAAAGTTATATATATATATATATATATATATATATATATATATATATATAGTGGGGAAGTAGTAGCTGGAAGTTCTGATGCGTCTCTCAAGTGACAGAAGACTATGCAATATAAGAGGATTACGGGACGGTGAGGCAGTGGTGAATGTTATTTCCATAGGAGTGTGACATCCGGAGAGGATTCACTCGTAAGATAAGTCATGGCAGGAGACGCAGCTAGACGAGCAAGACCTGGCGTTGATTGGAAAGCTGTGAAAAAAACCCTCAGATTTTAATCTTTTTGAATCGATTGTATTGTATGGAGAAGACGGTAGAATCACAGGATACGAAGAGGAAGTTTGGGATAGAGAGAGTGTGTAAGGGGAGAAAGTTAGCTTTTAAAAGATATTTAAAAGTGGTTAGATCTAGAGTGTGTGATGCTCGTAGAAGAGGCAAGAGACTGGACCAGAGTGCGTGATGTTTGTAGAAGGCGAGAGACTCGTAAGCGTTCAGAATTTCGTATATCTTGAAGAGTGTGTTTAGCGGTGATGTAGGAGAGTGGTCGCCGAGGTGTTTCAACGCTGACAGTCTGGCAGGTCCCTAGAGTTCTCGGGAAGGTTAAAGTAGGCAAGAACATCATGAGTTAATAATAGGTGTGTGCGTGGAGATAAAACATGGGTTATGAAGGAAATGGATAATAGGAGGGTACTGGATATTATCATTATTATCCTTTACATTTACAATTTTCTTGAAGTAAAACGAGGTGTATGAAGTAAAAGGAAAAACTGAACTCGGTTGCTGGAAAAGAACACACACACACGCTTTCTTCAAATGTATACATCTGTAAAAGTTGCTCTTACTCTTTGCTTTATTTATAGGCGTCCGTATTCCATCTTCTCCCTAAGAGCAGGGTCAGACGGTCAGTTGCCATGTTGCACTCGAAGGGATAGTAGTGTTGCCGAAGGCTTTTTAAAGCAGCCTAATGAAGTGTGCCAGGTTATAGCATTCAAAGACTCAAAGTCACTGTGTGTTAAAAGGGGTCGTCACATAAGAGGTGCCAGTCATAGATGGTATTACTCATTGGGTTGCGTCACTGAAATATAAAAGTTAATTTGTACTCGTCTAAGTGTTGAGTTACTGTACTTAGCTTGATGCATATTACATAAAAGTGCCAAGCTACTACTTGTAATGGTTTGCCATAATACTTAGTGGGTTACGTCATAGTACTGAACTGATGTTGTACTCGTTAAACGCCGTAAAGCTCACTGGGTCAAGTTGCTGTGTTCATTTATGTCGAATCATATCACTCGGCAATTGGTTACTATGTCCATGATGAGACACTACAGTCCACATATTACCTAGCTGAGCTCACTATAGTCCAGATATCACCAGGCTAAACCCCGTGGCTTATTGTTCATACAGAAGGTATTAATGCACTCATTCGTCAATATTCAGGGGACTGTACTTACAGTCTGAGCGAAGAGGGTAGGACTTTCGTCTCATTCCAAACATGGGGTTGTGTCACCCATACACTGTAGTATCCATCGTGCTCGAGGGCAACAGTGTGGTATTAATCATTGATGCGGTTTTGGATCCTTGTATTGGAAGGACGAAGGAACTCGGACACTAAAATAGGTTAAGTATTAGCATCGTGTTGCCACCATCCACTGTGCCACTACAGTCCACTGTCACCAGCTGGGGCGATCACAGTCTACCGTGCTATCACTATTCACCGCGTCCTCACCATGCACCATGTCCTCACCATCCACCTTGCCCCCTTCACTATCCACCGTGTGCCCTCACCATCCTCCACGTGTCATCACCATCCACAGCTCCACACGTAAATTGACCTCATTAATCTAAGTCACAGGGTTCTTTTTCCAGAACCACACGCGAGACATTACCATTTAGCTTGTAAATTAGTAACGAAAAAAAGTGCTCTACTACTGTGATTATCCCCATATCTATGTGGATATTCCATGTCATACTCTTGAGAGAATAATGCATGGGCTCTTTGAACAGAGGAAAAGATTACAAATGTGACTGTCTTGGCTTGATTATTACACCAGCCGCGTAAATTGCACGTATTTCAAGCACTGAGATGAATTAACACGTTCCCTTTGAATTAATGTTACCTGTTGCTTAGCAACGTTTGACATAAACAGTACTCGAGCATTTATTCATTTGTGTATAAAACTAGTGGGCGAGCCCTTTCTTGACTTTCCGATTGTACTGCATGCTTGGAAATCGTTTATTTATTAATTTATTTATCAGATTCATTTAATGATTTATTTGCGAGGAGGGCGGAATAAGGCTGGATTCGTGCACATTTTATGTACACTACGGCTACCATTTATCTCAAATTTTGTGTGAGGCATTCACCTGAGTTTGATAGCAGAGAAAGGGAGATTGTGTGTGTGTGTGTGTGTGTGTGTGAAAATGTGTAAAAGAGAGAGAGAGAGAGAGAGAGAGAGAGAGTGCGTGTGTAAACGAGTGTGTGAGCGAGGGGTAACTCGCTTTAAACGTGGTCAAGTGGACTTGGATGTTGTGATGATAACCGTAGCACCAAAGGTCTTTCCGGCTTGGTCAGAGACCCTATATCTTCCACGAGTGTCCTTTGATGTCGCACATTAGCTCTGCTACGCGAGCAGTCCACATTTTTTTTCATCTTGTTTATCAGTCAACGTCAGTGGGTCAGTAGCTTGTGGGATGTTTGCCAAACTCAAGGAAGCTCTTTGATGGGTCCGTAGGAACGTCTCAAATGGGTTTTTAAGAACCACTCTGATGGGTCTAGAGGAACCTCTCTGAAAGGTCTGGAGGAACCTCGATGATGGGGCTGGAGGAACCTCGCTGATGGGGCTGGAGGAACCTCGCTGATGGGTCTGCAGGAACCTCTCTGATGGGGCTGGAGGAACCTCTCTGATGGGGCTGGAGGAACCTCGCTGATGGGGCTGGAGGAACCTCGCTGATGGGGCTGGAGGAACCTCGATGATGGGGCTGGAGGAACCTCGATGATGGGGCTGGAGGAACCTCGATGATGGGGCTGGAGGAACCTCGCTGATGGGGCTGGAGGAACCTTGCTGATGGGGCTGGAGGAACCTCTTTGTTAGGTTGGAAAAATCTCACTGAAGGGTCTTCAGGAACCTCTTCGATGGATGTACAGGAGACTCTCTGAAGGGTCTCAAGGAACTTCACTGAAGGGTCTCGAGGAGCATTTCTGAAAGGTTTCCAGGTGCCTTTCTGGAGCGTGTCCAGGAGCCTCTTGGAAGGTGTACTGGAGCCTTTCCGGAGGGTCTTCAGGAACCTCTCTGAAGCGTCTTCGGAAACCTTTCTGGCAGGTTTCCAGGAGCCTCTCTGGAACGTTTCCAAGAACCTCTCATATGTTTTCAGGAACTTCAGTCAAGAGCTTCCAGTAGTTTCTTAAAAAGATCTCCAGGAACCTCCCTCATGACGTTCCAAGAGCATCTCTGAAGGGTTTCCAGGAGCATCTCAGAAGGGTTTCTAGATGCCTCTCTGAAGTGTTTCCTGGAGGCTCTCTATAGGGTATCCAGAAGATTTTTTGAAGGGATTCCAGGAGCCTTTCACGGTATGGTAGGTAGTAGGTAGCCACCGACCAAAGACTAAAGTGTATTTTCACTATTACCCGCCTGGGTATTGGTGGATATAATGATTGCTTCGCATCGAACTAGCATTTCAGTGGCTGTCAAGCGTCACTCCTTTAGTCCACTCAGCTGTTTATTCTTTCTGCCTTATCCACACTTGGGCTGCTGACATTCAGTCGACAATCATGCAATCTCTCCATCAACCACATAACACTTTGGAACACAACTCACACGACCTCACTCGTTCTTCGTAACTCCCAGAATTTCCCTGCGGTGAGCGCTACGCGTTAGCCCTACTCCTTGGCAAGACTTCGTATTAAGTACTCTGAGCATGTTCTGGCGCAATCTAGTCATAGGTACGTGTGAAAAGGTAAACAGGTACTCTTTACCTTTCTCATTTTCTTTTTTTTCTTATAGATTTACTTAAACATTCATCTTCAAAAGCGAAAATTATCACCGTTAATGACTTTGCCAAACCAGATTGGATCGGGTAAAGCTAGAGGGGAAACAGCATTGTGGTAGGAATAGCTACGCAACGTACCCTGTAACCCCATGAAGACGTACATAGCATAACCTTGTATACAGAGAGAGAGAGGGGAGAGAGGGAGAGAGAGAGAGGGGAGAGAGGGAGAGAGAGAGAGAGAGAGAGAGAGTCAGTCACACGTGGTGTCAGAAACCAAATATTTTTTTTTTCTGACAGACGAGAGAACCACTCCGCAGGCATGGAGTTAAAACAAGAAATTTTATTTTAGATTTTTCAACGTGTTGAAACTACGTAGCTGGTGGTGGCCTTCCACAAGCCATGTATGAATAAACAAAAAGTCGTTTAGTTGTTACTAAAGCTTATACAAGACCTGCAAAACAAGAATAATTCATAGCAGTGTAATGTTCCTGCTTTCGAAATAAGAGGTCAGACCAAAAGGACTTTAACGTTCAAGAGCAAATTTTACGACAATATTACTTTGGGTTCTGTGTAGTCAGAAACTGAGAGCTTGTGTGCCGAGTCGTGACTGGGCAGGAATCGGTTTATGAAAGCTTTAAGCAAACTTTTTTCTAATGATATGCAAAAGTGTGGTTTATTGTGGGTCTCCATAGTTAAATTAGATGCATTTGTATTCAAAGATCGGGGATGAGATTACTGATACTGAGGGCTAAGGTTTTGTAATGTATATCTGAATCCACAGTTTTGTGTATTATTATTAGTATTATTATCATTATTATCATTATTAAAGTTGCTATTATTGATAAACAAAAGTTTGCTTAAAAGTATTGTCACTATTATTATTATTAGTAGTAGTAGTAGTATTATCATTATTATTATTATTTATTTTTATACTTGATCGCCGTTTCCCCCTTAGCGAGGTAGCGCCAGGAAACTTCATTATCATTCAAGTTATCTTTGATGGACGAAAGTTTGCTTTAAAGATTTTCCCCTGCTCAAATCACGAGCAGCGAGTCGACACAAGAAAGTCTCCAGGTTTGTTTACACTTGAGTCCCAAAGTAATACTGCCTTTACTCCAGCCGATATATCTTTTGGGGTTTTTATTTATCCGTTTACTCTTTATTAGATCGTAAATTAAGGTAGAGCTATGTCAATAAGTATGGAATGTGGATGGATAACATTAAAAAACGCGTCTTAAATTCGGGTGGTAATTATTTCAGTGATTACAGGATGTTGTAATCAGTGGATATCGTAAGCCCTAGGTAACGGTTCTTGTTCACGACGGTACAGCCCCCAGAACACGACAGTACGGCCCCCAGAACACGACGGTACGGCTCCCAGAGCACGACGGTGCGACCCGCGACTATGATCATTTGACATTTGACCTGTTTCTGTAAAGGTCATGGATTAAGTTGGCGTTTATTATTAAGTCAATAAGTAGTTTTTTCTTCTTGTTCATTGTCTCCTTACTTAATAACTATTTGAATTTTTATGAAGTAGGTAATGCTCTTACACTATGAAATATACTTCTATCATACTTTATAAAACTTTTTTGTTAGGTTTAATGAGTTTTTTTTTTTTTAAGAAGAAAAAAGTCTTTCAGCGAAATATTAATCGTCCAACCAAAAAAAAATTTACCGTACCAGAATAATAAAACAAACACACACACACACACACACACACACACACACACACGAGGAAAACATTTGCACCAAATAGTTAATTACGCTCTAGCATAAGCAGACAGTGGATAAGCAGGTTCATGCCTCCTTTGTGGTATCTTCGTTGTTCCCCCCATTAAGCGTGAAATGTGGTCAGAAAGATTTAAGACTCTGGTCTTCATAACATTAGACTAGAATACTTAAAAATTTTTGCATTTATGAATAACTAAATATTCTCAGGCGTTGCCCTCGCTACGAAAGTCAGACTCAAAAATTCCTACAAGCGCGACTTGGAAAAATTATGGTAATTCGCAAATCCAATTTTATATTCTAGAATTTTACTCGCTTCTGAATTTATCTGCGGCGCTCGGAATATATGATAAGGTAGCAAAAAGGAGGAGAATTTAGGTACGCAACCATATTACACATCGCGTGTCTGCAGTTCCCAGTAAATACGGTTTTCATTTGCATAAAGCCTAAAGATCTTGCAGCATTCACATCCACATTTGACTGTAAAGCCAGCTGCTTAGTAAGCATAGGGAAGCTGCATTAGCCTTTACAACGAATTCTCACGGTACTACAGAAATGTGTGGGTTGTTGTGTCCCTCTCTCTCTCTCTCTCTCTCTCACACACACACACACACACACACACGTAATGAGGAAGATGAGGAGGAAGAGTAGTAGTAGTTGTAGGAGGAGGAGGAGGAGGAGGATGACAGGTTAGGGCATGGGTGATCTCCTTTCCTCATCTTGCCTCGTTCAGAAACTCCTCATCCGTTTCGCCGAATGAGACCAGGCATTTCCATAAACCGCGTCGAGGTATTTCCATAAAGTAATTATGCAAAAATGCCATTAGCACTCCAGCATAAAATCTCTCGGTGAAAATGGAAACCTTAAAGCTCCGGGCAATCCAGGTGGCATTAGATATTCAGGGTCTGTGGGTATGATACTTCGGGGATTTGTCGTCCTCCGAGACGATTTCCTTTTTCTTTTGGAAGCCATTGCGGTCGACTGTAATCAAATACGTTTCCATGATCGGGATGGCAATTCCAGACGTGTAGAAGGCCTATTACAGTTATATGGAGGATGTATAACTACTCATTTACGTATTATTGACTGTTAGTGATCATGTTCATCGTGAGGACATTGTCAAACAGTGTTACTTAGGCGTTTTTTTATTGAATATGGAGATAAGGAAGAGGCAGGCGGTACTTTTTTAAACGTTGTTGTAAGCAAGGGATCTTAAAAGAATAAACGAAGACACCAAAAATAAAACACAACTTAAATACTTTGAGCATCCTCGAACTTCCCTGAGTCGACTTAATGTACAGGGTTATCACTTCCTCGTGTTGTGATTGTATACCCAAAAGGCTTTCTGTTGCTCAGTCTTACTAGATAGAACATGCAGGACGCGGTAGCGTGAGTGGTGAACGTTCTGGGATTCGGGAATCACGTTAGTATGAGTGAGTGGTAAAGTCTAGAGATTCTCCAATGAAGTCAGCATACGAGAGTGTGGTAAGGTTTCGTCATACTCGAAAGACACATTAGTAGAAGTGTGTGGCAAGGTCTCTATATTCGTGAATTAGGTTAGTGTGTGTCAGGCTAGGTGTCTGGATTCTTGAATTACATTTAGTATGAGGCGGATGGTGTCCCAAGGATTCTTGAAACACGATAGCGTGTACGTGACGAATGTCACTGGATTCTTGAAACGCGTTTCAGGGGAGTAATATGGCAACTGAAAAATGCTTTAGACTGATCACAACATCTGTAAGTTAACGTGTTTACATTCTCTCTCTCTCTCTCTCTCTCTCTAGCTACTAATCTGTCTACCTATCTTCATCTCATTTCAAACCCTGTCCTTGATTCTCTAGGTTTTATTCCAGTGACAGTCCTTATTTTGCTTTTGTCGTTGTCTTAAAGTCATGCGATTTCTGTACGTTTGTGACAGTGCTGCCAGTTTAGAGCTTTGGGCAACGATGAGTAGCTCTACATGTCAATTTTTTTGGGGAAAGAGGATTTCTCCGAAGGTTGGCACGCTATCAAGATAGCGAAGTATATTATAATCGTGACCGAACTTGTGAACTGTTTGAGTTATACAGCTTTTATACTCTCTAGGATATATATATATATATATATATATATATATGTGTGTGTGTGTGTATTGTACGTACATTACATCAGCCACAGTTTTCTTGTACCTGTGCAAGCTTAGCTTCAAAAATCGTACGTAATACAACTTCCCAAATACCCACTGCTTAGTGCACTAACTAGCCTAGCCCTCTAAGCTCGCATAACGAGCCGTGGTGTGATCACGCAGCCGTTGCCTAACCCAGGATGTGTTACATTTACAGCGCATTGACTGATGACTTGCTTGACAGAGAGCCACTTCCTCTCGAACTAGGTGCCCCCCGCAGGGAACAGTTTCAGATCGAGAGAGTATTCATCAGCAGAGGCGAATTGCGACTTTGAGGTACTCCAAGAGATGGCCAATGGATAAGGAATTGTTAAACAGTCCCTTTGGAGCTGTGTGTTTGAAGGTCATCGGCGATACAGAAGAGGTCAGGTAAGAAATCTGTGGTGTCATATTTGGTCAAAAGTGACAGCCTTGATCAGTGCTCTGATATACGTGAATATTTTTCAGACCAATTACTTGTGCCTAATGGAAGGCTGGAAAGAGATTAGAGAAGATGTAAGCTGCTTAGCGCCCTCATACGAAAAGAAATAGTCTTTCGTTCAGTCTTGTGTGCTCAAAGAAGAGTATTATTTTTGAGGGAGATTATATCTTCCCAAACCTCAAAAGATGAACAACTGCATCATTTTCTGATTCTCCACGACTACCCAGTTCATTTTCACGTGGACTGTGGGGAAAAACGTAGGCATTTCATTCTGGGTGTTGGTCACTGAACATGTTTGAGGCAATTTGTGATAAATGGCTCTGCCGGATCATATGCAAACCCTTTTAAAAGATTTGGTTTAACACTTATCACAAACGGCATCTTGTAGCGGCTTTAGAACACGTAAAAACCCTTTATCCAGTCACTCAAAATGACAGTCGCCTTGACTGTAGGCCATTCTGGTATCGCAGGCGACTATCTGTATTGCTCTTAAGCTTAACTACATCTTGATTGCAGAGTCCGAAGGTACGTAAGAGGTTTTGCCTTTTCTCGAGTGCTGGTCACACTCAACCGTGTCCTTCGTGTATACAGTGTATCCGGCGAATGATCTAATTATTAGCCTTGAGCTGTGGACTGTCGGGGTTAATGATGCCTGAGCCTAATATCCTCTTGCTGACTGCGTCCCGCTAATATCCCAGTGCTGTACCTCCCATTTGGTGAGTAGCCTCAACGTGTAGCTTTTCTCTGTGGATATGTGGGAGTCATCTTTAGCCTTGTTTGATGTCTGTTTCTGACTTTAGCTGCCTCTTTAAAACGGCTGGTGGAACAGCTACGACCCATGCTGTACCTAGAGCCTTATCCCTGTCTGTCTGTTCTTTCCATCTGTTCTTCTACTCGTAATGCATTTTCAGGAGGGAAGTCTTCATATTTTGGCTCCCTTGAGCGACAGAGGACACCAGTGCTGTTGATATGCCCAAATCGGTTTATTATTGACACTCCCACTAAAGGAACTGCTTGGCTCTGAATACCGGGAAATCTGTCTCGGTGGCATTACTTCAGCCAGGGAATATTCAAATACATATCAGCTGCTGATAGACCGAGCTGCATAGAGAATATTGGGGAAAATCTTAATTGAAAAAGACGCTGAAGAGTATGCGTTGCTGAGAGTGAGGAATACGACGGCCTAGTTTCAATGTTCCCACAGAAATAATTTGTGAAGTGAATGGGTTCTGATCTCTTAATGCAACGCCCCACGATTGAAGGGATGAGGCTGCGTGGAGCATAGACATTCATTACTCACGTCATATGTTGCTGTCATATAATGCCCATGTGCCAAGCTGGATTTATTATTTAACAAGAGATCCAAATCATTACCATAAAATCGAGGGCAGTGCGTGTGTGTGTGTGTTTGTGATTTCCTGCAAACTGTGCAAAAATCAGGTTCCTGAAAATAATGCTTTTTGTATTCAGCGTCAGGAAGCTGATTTCTTTTGTCTCCAGAGAAGAGCTTGGACAATACAAAATTCTGTTTCTGGTGTTGGTGTCACAATGTAGTGAACATATTACTACAAGAGGGGAAAAGATAAAAAGAATAAACGTGCATAAAGACTTGTTTACCAATGGCGTCTTAGCTACGTCTCTTCCTCGTATATCAACCGACTGTTCTGCGTCTTCTAGCTCATTCTTGTACCTCCCTTGAAGATGTGATCATTGCACAAAAGTGCACTTGGGAACTTGTAGTGTCTCATTTTCCACATACACGCACACACACCAGGTTCCCCTCACAGGAGAGCCAGTACGGTAGGCTGGCAGCGTTGATCTAGAACAATGGAGAGAAATGAGAAAAAAATTAAAATGTCATCTACCACATCCTTTGACCGGATTTTCGTCAGTATATAATCTCTGAAGTCCCATTTTCTGTGCGTGTGATTAATGTTCGTGTGTTGCGGGGAGAGAATTTTATACTATTACTGCCCAGTTTCTTAATCTTTTATATTATGTACACGTCTTTTACTCCCATGTATTCACACACACACACACACACACACACCCTGGACTGTGTCAGATACCCATTTCATCGAGCAGCCCCTTAGGGAGAGGATGAACAGCTAGGTGGATTGTGGACTGTCAGTAATGTTAACCGTTACACCACGATCTGTGTTGTGTGTGTGTAACAGCTTCGTTGTTTCAGTGAATCGTAACTGTCGAATATGCTTGATTATATATATATATATATATATATATATATATATATATATATATATATATATATATATAGATAGATAGAGATATAGATAGATAGATATATATATAGATATATAGATATATATATATATATATATATAGATAGATAGATAGATATAGAATTGTGATTGTTTGGGGAAAGGTTTAGGAATGGCATCATTTGCAATATGCTGCACTTGGGATGAATATAATTATGCAACATCCATGCACGAGTCCATCACTGACTGTTCCATATATTTCAAAAGTGATGAAAAACACTGCTTGGCTCTGGTTCGACACCAACAAAGCTTTGGAAATTTATCGAATGGGTTGGGGGACTCTGTTACACATTACAAGATGTTCGTATGTATGTATGTATGTAAATGGACTTTTATTCCACAGGAGAGATTAGAGAGCTATGTGTCCAACAGGAAGACACACACACACACACACACACACACACACACACACTGGAATATTTCAACCTGGGGTGGACAGTCTAAATGTGTGTGTGTGTGTGTTGGTAATTTTGGCTTGAGGGAAATTGCCTCGTTTAACTGTTTTTGACGCCAGCCTCCCGACGCCTCAGGGATGGGCCTACAGGATTTGGGTCCAGCTGCCTCCAGTATTGTATGTACTCCGTCTCCTCTTCCCACTCCCGAAGGAGCCTTTTGTTTCCGTTCCAGACGACTGTTGTTTTTCGTACTGAACAGAGTCTTGTGGTTTTGTTTTCGACCCCTCTTTTGCTTCGCTTTTGTTTTCCTTGTACCTCTGGTGATATTTTTTTTTTTCACCTTTTCTTTATGGTTGCTACTGTCCTTGCTGGACCCTGCCATAGAGCCTTTTATCAATGTTCCCTTCATCGTCTCTTGTGTTCGCTGGGATGGTACGAGATGTACTGAGTGTAGCTTTTCTTCATATTTACCCTTCAGCTCTTTCACTTAATGATGAGCTCCGTTGCCTGCCTTGCTTTGAAATGCTCCGTCATCTCTGACTGGGTTCTTCTGTTGCAGGTACTTCTGACGGCGTTCTGTAGGGTTGGATCCTATGCTAAGCTCTCTGTCGGGCCTCTGTATTTTGCTGCTGGATTTTATGAAACGCTGTGTTGACCCGGATCGACTCGTCCAATCCCTTTTCAACTTTTGCCAACTCCTGTGTTGACAGGATACTGTCATTCACTCCTCCTTTTAATCCTTTTTCTTCATCACTCTGTAAATTTGATGTTCTGTTTCGTCATGCGTTTTAATTCCACCGATTAGTTATTTGATGCGTCTGTTGTCGTTTTAGATTATCGTTGACTTTTTTATTTTTTTCGTTGTGCGAGTCGCTAACGAGGCACAGATAGATACCAGAAGGAAATTTACATTCATGAGCTCAAATTTCATAAAAGTATCCACTTAATCACATACGTTCTATAATTCAATAGAATTTTCCGTATTTTACTTCATCATAGTTCATTCCGTTCTCACACACACACACACACACACACACACACACACACTTATATGTATGATAGTATGCATTGAATCATCGCGTGATTCAGTTCACGTGCATAATTACGTGGCATGCACGCTCTCACGAAGTCAGTAAAAGTGAACCTCTTATACTGACACATATACGAGGAAGGGACACACAGCGAGTGGGGTCCATCAAGCCTTGTACATACATGCATGACCGTTGCACCAGAGTCGATAGATCTCAAAAAAACCCGTGGTTTCCTTCTTCTTCGTCTCCTCCTCCTCCTCCAGCAGGCGATATAGTCCTCGGGGCAGGTGGGCACGCCCTTAGCATATATATGGCACGGCTGGGGCTCGAGATGACGCTCCAAACTTACCTCGTATATTTAACCCCGAACGTCTCCCTCAGGGAGGTCTTAATCGGGCAGGATCGCACGGGACGCGAGTCCCGGCGTGTGGGGCGTCGTCATTATCCGGGCGAAGGCGCTGACGATGACGCGGTTATCGGGAGTCGAGCGAGGGCCAAGGGGCGTGATCAAGCCTCTAGAGGTCATAAAAGATGACAACCGGAACATTGAAATGAATTACGTAGGTAAAAGACTCGTGTAAGATTTGGGGTAATATGAGCTCAGAATTTTTTGAGCAAGTGTTAGGTCTCGTACTCTTGAGACCAGGAATGGTATATATGATTCTGATAAGTTGAGTATGAAAGCCATCTTCTTAAAAGAAATAAAATAGATTTTGGAGAAGCTGGCAACGAATTGACGCCAGCTATAGCTAAAAAATGCGTATACAAATAAAATATCTTCCTTCCTTGTAACTTTGCTTATTGTCTTTCAGAGACGAGAGAAATTTTACAGTCTTGATGATTACAAACCTAAAACATTTTTTTTGCTCTGGAAGGATATCAGATTATATCTGAACATATCCTTCGCGAATCTCCAATCCAGAGTAAGATACTAAACCCTTCGATTCACAGGCGATGGTTTCTGTGATTCGATTTGAGTGGTAAGATTCTCGCATTAAACCGGACACTTTACCTTCAACCTATCGCTTTATCATGCCAAAGATTTTGGTCCTCATTCTCCTGACGAAGACCGATCCGGTGGTGCTCCTCCTTCCTGTGGTATACTCTTTCAGAGCAAGTGATGAGAGATGGAGCTGAGCATGAACTGTAAATTCTTAAATCTTCTTTTATTACCTTACTGATTGATGCGCTATTCTTCGCAAAAAATGTCTTGCAGCACGTTTTCTAGAGTTATATTGGCCCTGAATATTACTGTGCCAACAATGAGAGGATATTTATTGCTTAGATATGAGTGAAAAGTAAGGAACTTGGCTATGAAATCGATATTTATGCTGTTTACTGTGAAATGTATCATTGTGCTTGGTAGCAATACACATGAATGAATGATGTGGTGTATCAGTAAAACCGTGAAGTGCTGTATGACACACACACACACACACACACACACACACACACACACACACACACGCTCACAAACACACTGGAAGGGAAGGGGGGAGCGTTTTCTTTACGTAGGACGGGTGCACAGAGACAAAGAAAGTCGGGTGCACAGAGACAGAGAGTAATTATCTGGTGATTTAGCTGTGAAAATGCCCTGCAGTAATATGGTTTTATTGAATGCGGGCACCTAAAAAATTGATAGAATCTCACTGATGCTTTTGACATCTTAAGTTTACGATTAGAAATGTCTAATTGTACGTTACATGACTGTCCAGTCTACTCTTGAGCGAGATGTTGGTAAAAATGATAAGTTATAATACAGAGCTGTGATTTAGATACATAATTCATACGGAAAAGTTATGAGGCAGTTCTCTTCCTTAGAGTAACTTTAAGGATAAGAATAATATTTCCTTTGATATTTTTTTTCTAGTGCAGAACAAAGAAAGGTGAATATATATTTTTTTTCTTTTAGATAAACCAATCGACTGAGAGATTAGTACAGTGAGGGCATCGTATCTGGTGTGGAAATAAATGGAAGAATAAGGTGTTGGACTCAAATAGTAAGCGAGCTATGCCATTTAAGATGCGAGAAAGTAGATTAGCCCCAATCTCTTGAAATAAGCGAACCCTGAATATTTAAGCGTAAGAGAAATCAACCCTTATAAAACGCAACCATAAGCGAACTCCTACACATAAAATAAGAGAGGTCTGCCCCTTGAGTGTGAGCGAATACCCCTTAAGTATTAAGCGAGCTCCAATTTAAAACATTTGGAACTTGTGCTGCCCCTTTAATCAGACCAGACACACTCCCCTTGAAGCCCTAGGCGAGACTTGCTCCTTCATCAATCTCGCTCTACACCCTATATATCATCCATAACACTCGGCCCTACCCAAAACCACCGTCCAACTCTTGGCTTTCACCTACAGTCGGTCAGTCTCTTCACTAAGAAAAATAATCTACGTTACTTTTATTATAATGAAGCTAGCATAAATTGCCATCAGTGTATATAAAGTCCGAGACCATATGGTACCGACTGAGACGCCGGAGCCTCGCTCGAACTTGGCAACACACCATAGGAGGGAAGGCGCTTTAAGGAGAGACTGTCTTCGGGGGGGCGCGAAGGACGCACCGTGCGCTCTCCAGCGACGAAGAGAAGAAACTCGAGAGGCCGAGAGTGCGAGAACTCCATTAAAAGAAGCTTATCGTGAGCCTGAAACCCTGTC
>JAYMFT010094084.1:0-7500 GCA_038088735.1 Panulirus argus | reverse complement strand
GTTGTGTCAGTCGCTGCCAATATGGCTTCTCTCTGGCATTATTCTCAACAGTTTCTTCCTCGTGTTTTTTTCTTCATCCATTTTCATGTGATGGTCGACTCCTGAACAAGGCTCGTAGATCTACCGTACTACTAAAGGCAACACGTCTTTGTCTGGTGCAGAGCCCCGCTCTCATGAAATCAGTCAATATTTCACGGGGTTACGACTGGCCCGTAATCTCGTGCCATCATCATCGTTTCAGGTTCTTCAGAGGTGACTTCATGATATCATTCGCTACAGAGCGAGAGTTCCAGAACATCTTTGCTTGTTCTGATAACATCAGCAGCAATATCCGACCAAGAGATCCAAGAACTTTGGTCAAAAAGTGTTCTGGTTAGCATTTTGTACATGTGATTAAAAGTTGTTGACAAGCGCAACACAGCGAGGAGTGGAGAGAGAGAGAGAGAGAGAGAGAGAGAGAGAGAGAGAGAGAGGTCTGGGCGGGGCGGCACTGTTCCCGGATTAACTTGTATTGATCTTGATTTAAATCAGCTTACAAAGAGAAGGAAGTCCCCCATTGCAGCAGCCTGCTGGGCTGCTGATCCCCCAGCTGGTAGTGGTGGTAGTGATGTTGGAGGTTGGTGGTGGTCGAGTGATGGTTACGGTGTTGGCAGAGGCTATGGTGGAAGTGGTTGAGGCGGCTGTGGTTGATAATGGTGATGGCGGGTGATGATGGTGAGGATGGTGGTGGTGGCAGCACTGGTGCTTTGGTCTGGCCGTAAGCAATACCTGCTACATAAGGGTTATCGCTTCTTTCTTTTTCTTTTTTTTTGTAGCTTCAGCAGCTGCTGGCACTGCAACTGTTGCAGCTGCTGCTGTTTTCGTTTGTACTTTTGCTACCCGTTTGTTGCAGCGGTTCTGCTGCTGTTGCCGCTGCTGCTGCTGCTGCTCTTGCTATTGTTTTTGTTGTGGCAGCTGCCGCCTCTGCTGTTGTTTTTGGTGTCGCGACTGTTGCTGCTGGTGATGCTACTGCTAGTGCCTCGTTTGATGATGCAACAGCTGTTGTTAAATTGCATTTTTTTCCAGTTGCTGATATCGCTACTGCTGTTTTTGTTGTTGCTGCTTTTGGTGTTAGGATCATTTATTTATTGTAGTTACTGTTAATGCTGCCTCTACTACTACTACTACTTCTACTACTACTACTACTGCTACTACTACTACTACTGCTGATACTATTGCTGCTACTACTACTACTACTATTATGGCACCTGTTGTAACTACTGCTCTTGTTACCATCACTGCTTTTATGGTAGCCTCAGCTCCTGCTACGACTGTTTCTGTTGTGGTTATGGATGCTGTCTTAATTGAATACTACCACCATTATGCTGCCACTCGATGCTTATTGTTATGTAACTCACGCTGCTACTACTTCTTTGTTTTATACTTTACTTCTTTTGTTCTCACATCCGCTACTCTGTGGCTAATACAGTAGACAGAGTTTAGGAAGTTGAAGTAAATAAGGTTGTCGCTGTTTGATTTCGTTACTGTGTTGCTACTTTTGCTCTTCTTCGTAATGCTTCTCTCTTTTCCCCGATACTCTCGTTGCTTCTGAGGCCTGTGTTCCATTGTCGCCTCTGCAGCTACCGGTTCGTACCAGGGCTGCTCCTCAGTCTGTTTAGTACATGTTGCTGCTGCTGCTGCTGTTACTGCAGCTGGCCGTGTGGCCGGGCTGCAGGTGCAGCCGTAAGGGTGTGTGTGTGTGTGTGTATGTGGCTCTGACTTTACGACTGCGGCGGGAGGTTGGCGTGGTTGTTGATACAACGTCTATCCTCCCGCCAGCCGTTTTACTGCCACAGTTTGAGCAACTTTACCATCCGTGTTGTTGCTGCTACGGGTCATAAAAGGCACATCTGTGTCTCGCCAACTGGAGCGGCCAACATACTGGCGAACGAACTCCCCCAACAATGACTTATTGGTGGGTTGGAAGCGAGAAGGAACAGAGGGATGGAAGTTTTAGGTGGGGATGGGCTGGTGTGGGGGAGGGGGAAGATCACATTCATAATCGTATTCATAGCCACTTGGCCAAACGCCCACACGTCTACACGCCTGCCACTTGGCACAATCCCATAATTCCATATTGGGCTGATCCTCTTTTCCCCCAACTTCTGCTCGCTCGCGCTATTTGAAATCCGGGACGAAGCGAAAATCTGCAGGAGTCTGCAAAGAAGAGGGGTGGCTCTCACTGTGACTGGGAGCTTACCTGTGTCTGCTGATCTTCGCAGGCATCTTGCATACCTCCACAAGTCTTCCATCACCTGATAAAGGATGCCTGCTGCCTGGCACACCTGTAGACGGTTCCAACTGACAACCGAAGGAGATCAGGTTCGATGCGTGAATATGATCATCCTGATACTCGAAATCTGGTAAACCTGGAGAAAGACGTTTTTCCAGATACGTGTGCGAGCAACGCTCTAGAAAATATTGAAGGAATATTTGCCGGAATGTTTGTCATTTCTGGGAAAAGTACGCTCGCGTTTTATGAATTTTGGACCGGTTCAGTTCCTGCATTCTCCAGCGCTCCTCAAATCTAATTACAGTGCTAAGTCATGATTACCCCTCATTACCAGCAAATTAAAGTTGTAATTACTCATACAGAACTGAGCTCACGTTATAGGAAATGGTCCGCGATCTTCGTCCTCGAGGTTGCCGGTGCCGTGAGGGTACCCGTCTTTCCGGGCTCCGACCCAACTCCTAGAGGAGGTGCACGCAGCCAGCAGGCAGCCTGAGGGGTAGTGTGTATGTCGCCGCTCCTCCCTTCTGCGACGGCCGCTGGCTGTCTCACACAACGTACCTTCTTTATTTTAAGAATCCGTACAAAAGAAAACGTTACAATCAAATTCAGCGGGGAACCATAAACAGCGTCTTTTCATAACAGCGAAAATTTGATTTCCAGGAGAGAATAAACTTACTGTGTTTTCCTCTGTAGGCCTCTCCTCCTGTCCTCCCTTCGTCCACACGTAGACACACACGAAACCCTTCACTATTTCTGAGCTTCATCCTCTATTATCATACGCTACTTTCTCTTCTCTTTCCCCCCTCCTCCATTCCCTTCACCTGACCCAACTTCAGCCGTAGTCACTACACGGGCGGGGAAAGGGGGGGAGGGGGTGATCTGTGTTTATTCGAGAAATTTGTAAAGTAATTAAACCGCTTGATATTACCAACTGTCACAGTCAGCCTCCAGTAATGCCACTGGGGGGTCACGAGGTTCGCCTGAGCCAGGCAAGGCCAGCCAATCATAACTCTGACCTTTGTGGGCGCTCACCTGCGAATGGTCGGCTTGAGTGGACCCTGTCTTGCTCTCCCTTCCGCACGTGATACTTGTGCATACTAATAACGTGAGTGTCACAAAACCCTTATTGTTGTTAGATTAGCTGGATACAAATTTCTGAGAGCAGGTTCCTGCTGCAGATTAACAATCAACTATTTTTTTGTTTTGTTTTGGCTCCTGAGAGAACACCGCTGGACACAGGCTTGAACTACGCTTGACTCTTGCATCAGGAATCTTCACTCATCAAAGCGCTTTAACCAGAATCCTAAACATACTCGGTCCGGGTCATACTAGTTCCTGTAATATATGTAACGCTTCGATGAATAGAATCTCGAACACGTATACAGCTTCAAGGAAGCCATTCTTGTGTATTAGTGGGGTTAGCTATGTATGTTATGAATAAACCAGAGAGTCTGGTACAACCCAGAGTAGGGTGTGCACCTCGCCTACGAGGTCCCGAGTCTTACCACAGAGGAGCTCACCTTTAAACACTGACACACCGGCTCTAGCAGCCCTTCGAAATATAACCCCGGATGACGAATATCTGTTTAAAACGGTAATGCATCTTGAATCGCCTGAACCACTCGCCGGCTCCATCGTATAAACCCACAACAATCTATTGGTTTATCGCAGCTGTAATTTTTCCAACCACTGTCGGGGAGTTTTATGACGCAGAACATCACATGGGGATTATGTGATTCGTGTTAATGATAAAAAAGAGATGTACTAAACGGCGTTTCTGTTACCGATAATCTAAATGCATTAGTCTGCTAAAGGACTCAAAACGGAAATAAGTAAAAGTTTCCATTAGTTAAGAACTGTAAGAGTCCTTAGGAAATTCTATATTGTACTTGTGCCTTGTCCTCATAGCGCCAGTAGGCGGACATAGACTCAAACACTTGTAGTAGATGTGACAACCGGATATCCATAATGGACGTTACGGAAATGAACGATAGATGTTCGTCGGACAAATATTCCTCCCGAATCAGACCGATTGAATCCATCTTAGGCATGCAAATAGCCACATCCGCCAGCCCTGCCCCTGATCGCAGCCATCCATCCCTGCCAAGCGCCTTACCACGGGCAACATCTGCAGGATTCCTGATTTTCACTCGGGAGGTGGGTCGCTGTCAGGGCCTAATGTCGGCGCGGGCTGACGTTTCCAGGGTGGAAGCTGACACCACCACCACCACCACAGACAGCTGTTGTCAGAGACCTCTGCCTCAGTCGGTCTGCTGAGGGTGGGATCAAAGGCGAGTTAGAGGTTACGTGGCGGGTGCTCGACGCCACACGGGATATAATGATTTCCAGACGCCGTCAATGGAACAAATACTGTGAAAACTGCCGTCTATGGCTTAATGATGTGGTCTGGTGGACGAGCTGCTGTCGACTGTGTAGTAGTATGAGGACTGCTTCCGTCTATGGATTAAAGACCTCATGAATGATGTCATTCGGGGTTTACAAGCTTCATGAGAGCTTGCCGTCTATTGTTAGTGTCATCTTGAGAGCTGCCATGTATGTGTTATAACCGTAGATGTGTTGTTGTCCACATGTTACCAGCATGATATGTATTGCCATCTGTGGATTAGAAGCATTGTAAGTGTAACCGTATTAGTATAGTTTTGATATTTCTTCTAAGGAGTTGATGGTATTTCCAGTGCAGCAGTGTATAGGTTTGGAGTGTGAATACTACCATCTGCAATTAAGAGGTATTATGAATATCGCCATCTCGTGTGTAGTGCATTATGAGAGCCACCATCAATCGCTGAGTAGTATTACGAAAGCTGCCATCTGGTTTTAAGGGCATCTTGCCATCTAGTGTTGCTTATTACGAATGGTGTCATCTATGTAGTGTTAAGGGGTCATTGCGCCTGTTGCCATCTTGTGGTAAGGATTACTGCGAGTGTTGCAGCATGGTGCTAAATGGCATAAGCACTTCTGCTATCTTTTGTTCTGCAGCATTTCTAGTGCTGACTGCTATTGTTAATGGACATCATGAAATATACCCTCTCTTGCGTCATTACACCGTTAGTACTGACGCTTTTTGATTTGGGGCAGTGCTGATGTTGCCGCCTACTGTTTAGTAACTTAGAGAAGCCGACACTTTCTGTTTGGTGTGTTACAAGTGTTGGCATGTACTCATAGCGGCTGTTCAGTTGCTATTGCTTTCGTTTCAGGGCTTTAAAGGTATTGCTGTCTACTGTTTACTGGCATTATAGGCTAGCTAACATAAGGAAAGTACGAGTGTTTATATCTATTATATAATATCATAGTTAATGTTGACAATAATTTTTAACTGCTCGTGTAAATTGCCCTAGAAATGCTTTGATATCCCATGTTTTAGAAATTATCATATAAAATTAATTTGCGATGAATGCCAATGTCTAGATGAAAAAAGAAAAAATAAACCTGGTCATGCATAAAACATTTCAATTAACACCATGTTCAAAACTTATTTACATAGGAGAAATTTTATATGTTAACTATTTAGCATAGAGAATACGTAAGCCGATGAAGTTTCCATGTTTACCATGTGTTTGTCACGCGAAAAAATGAAATGAGTAACTTCGTCTGGGTGTAGGTAACAAGTGGCTTTAACGTTATTTCCATCCCTTGTCGTCTTCGTGTCTGTTCCCTCTCTTCCACCCGCCCCCGACAGGCTGGTGATTTCTCTTGTAACCGAAGCCCACCATCTCTGTTCACAGTTACATCCCGAGAACCCTCCTGCGAGTAGTATATTAACCGGCTGAATTTCCGAGAGAGAGAGAGAGAGAGAGAGAGAGAGAGAGAGAGAGAGAGAGAGAGAGAGACCAAGATGCTAGGACGCACAAGTAATTAAGAAAGATTAAGGGAGGATTGCTCTCATTTTCTCCGTATTACGCCAGCGATGGGCCTTATTACTCCCATCTTAATGGCGGATTTTCCTAGTGGGCGTATTAGTCCGGAGGTAACAAGAGATGGGAAAGGGAGGGTTGGGAAGGAGGAGGAGGAGGGGGGAGATGCTTATTGTAAGGGACTATTCGCCTCCCCTTCAACCCTTAATTGAGTATCACACCAGAGATATTGTGAGGGTGATAGCCTGGAGGAGCGTCTCTGTAAGGCTACACAGGAAGACTGGGGAGAGATAGGAGCTGGTACTTGGTTTGGGGAGCGTGGGGTGTAAGTAGACATGAGATTGGAGTGGATTAGATTTCTCATTTGCATGAGGAAACGTTGAGATAAGGAGTGGAAGGGAAGATTGAGAATATATGAAAAGGTAAAATTATCGGGAGGTTTGCATCAAGCAGTGTCGGTTGGTTAGGATGTCACTAACGTCTTTATCATAAATTCATTGTTTCTTAAACGGGGTGACAGTCTTGATTCATCACAGATGGAAGTACTGTAGGGAGCGTTTGTACCGGCCCTGCACTACCGGCCAACTTGAGGGCAGTTTCGGAGGCTTTTCTCCAACCGCGCAGCACTTCCTTCGACCAGAACACCCTTTTCAAATACTTCTGGATGCAGTGGTTCCTACGTCTCCATATACCGGTAAAGTACCTGGGTTGATTATCTTTAAATCCGTGGTAATGTCTCTATCCGTCTTGAAGATGAGGGCCACCGATATTTCTAGAGTCTTTTGAGTAGAAAGGACAACATGCATCGGGCTCGACACAGTGATACAGGGACCTGTTACCTCTGAGCCCATTCCAAGAACTCCAGCCTACCCAGCAGACATACGAAGTACAATGCTGTACATAAATTGATAAGGGTATCACACAGACAGCGGTGCTCACAACACTAACGTCGACTTTGGTTCTCATAGTAACACTGATTTTTAGATGATACTAACCAGGAAAAATCCAAATTTTGGATCATATAAATCTATGATTTAAAGATGGTGGTTCCCTTAATATTAACTCTGATTCTACTCACATTTGCACTGATTTGCAGACGGACGGTGCTTCTTACAATGCTAACACAGATTTGGGATGCTCTTGATGATACTAATTTTTAGATGATGGTACTCTTAATGGCACTACACCGTAGATGGAAGCACTAGTGAATGATCATGGTGTAGAGGAACTGGGTCAGAAAAGAACTGAAGAATGTGTGTGCGCCAGAGATAGATAGATAAGATAGATAAGATAGATAGATAGATAGATAGATAGATAGATAGATAGAGAGAGAGAGAGAGAGAGAGAGAGAGAGAG
>JAYMFT010094073.1:0-13940 GCA_038088735.1 Panulirus argus | reverse complement strand
TATATGTGTGTGTGTATATATATGTTATATAAGTGTGTATCTCTACCTTTCTTTATCTATGTGCCTTTATGCAGTACTTCATTTCTTGTTTATTTTTCTCTGTTTATCATCAACTGTGTTAGCACGACTGCACTCTTCCGCTCGCCTCCTGTTTTTACCTTTTCTCTTACGCTGTCGTTATTCTGCTGTTTACCTTCTTCGTATGTCTCTCGGTTCCTCTGCGTCTGCCTCACCATGTATCTTGTTTTGTCTCTCTGCATATTCGTCCGTCTCAGGTCATCTGTATCTGTCTCGGTCTCTGCTCGTCTGTTCGTCTCTCACTCTGTCTCTATCTGTCTCAGTACGCTGTCTGTCTCTGCCTGTTCATCTATGTCGGACTTTCCTCTGTCTGAGTCTGTGCCTGGCTGTGTCTTTCCGTCTGTTTATCTGTCTTTCCATCTCTGTCAGCCAATGTGCCTGTCTGTTTCACCGAGTCTGTCTCTTAACCCGTCATTCAGCTATGTTTACCACTGCATGACCTTCATATACAACAGTACAATGTCTTAGAAAAAAATAAGTAGTTATAGTCACCAGAAAAAAAAACAAAGTATAAGCTTGGTAGTAGATATACGAGTATATATATGTATATCCCTATGCTTCTAAGTATTCTTAAAGCACTGTGTTGTATATTTAGCAAAGTAATTAAATGTTTCCTAAAGCCATTGTTGTAGAGAGAGTTTAGATAAATAAAAGAATTGTTTACCTTAGAGACAAACTATACCTCAATTGTTTTCAGAGCATTTCTGTTTACCCCTAGATTTTTTTTCTCATTTGATTTACTGTGCCACCAGCAAAACCTCCTGTAGTCACCCTTGCCCACCCCATACTTCACTTCCACAGTAGCTGCTATTTATCCCTAGTTTAACATACACTCTGAGACAATCATTTGCTTCCTTGCGTCCTTTTAAGACTTCTCTTTATCTATTTTTCTTTCTGTGAATTAATGAGTCTTAGATGGAATTTTGGGCTGGGGAGGAATGCGAGCTAAAACATAGTGAGCCATAGGGCACGTCAGTCAGCCCTGGTCGTGTACGCAAACAAACGTCAGTCACCGTCCGTCGGAGCTGCCTCGCTTGCCTGTCCCTGTGGAGGTCCCAGGGCCTCCCTCGCCTCCCGCTGCGACGCCCACACCGCCTCACGACGCCGGATGTGGGCGTCACAGATGGAGGACGACTGGCTATCTTTTTCTTTTTTTTTCGGCGACATTGAGGTACTTCTGAATGAATTTTTTGGATTTTTTTTTCTTTTTCCTTATCCACTCTTTTAATTCTTCTGAAGATTGCAAATGTCATGTGCAGTTCATTTCAGCCAAATACGGAACGCAGTAGAGAGCATTATATTCAAACTTTAGCCAATGCCCCAGGCGCAGTCTGTTTATAAATTCTGTGAAATACGAAGGAAAACGGAAGCAAGCTTTCATGATCAACAGAAATCCATATGTTGTAGGATATGTGAAGAGACAGCGGACTGGAACTGTTTTCTGAATCTTTTACAATCAACCTGCAGTACCCCAGATGTGGAGAGAACGTAATTAAAACGTTTTCTGACGTCTCCGAAGTCAACATCCAATCTTCATAAGCAGTGCAGACGTCATTCCCCATCTGTTGTGCACGTGTAAACGGTGTTCAGCCCAACGGAAGACGAAGACCCGCGAACGTTGAGTCGAAATTCTCAGGATAACGTCTGGGATTCCACTTCGCAAAGACCCAGTTTTAAAGCTCTGTATAAACTCAAAGGAAGGGAGGGCAGTTGTATAAACAGTGTTGTCTATAACTGTTTGCAGCGTCGGTATCAAATCTAGTTTAGCAGCAAACAAGAATGACAAAAACTAGGTATTCTCCGTTTGATTCTGTGTCGCATGGAAATTATAGATGGTCGAATTATGTGCTGAGGTGAGTGAATGTTGATCATCATCTTAAAGCATTCCTGGTACGCTCTAGGGAACTAAGTAGACATGGCTAGGAAGCCTATTTCAGCTAGGCGGGGATGTCAAAAGGGCTAGATGACATGCCCTAGACTCGTACTTGATCATGCTTGCTGATGATGCGAAAATAGTGAAAGAATTGCTGAATAATAATGTCTACGGAGTATTGCAAAAACGCCTGGAGAAAACGCAGCCGTGGCCTGGAAAATACAAAGTCTTGAGGGTGGCAGGAATGCTTGAAACAGACCAGACGAATTACTAGCGAAAACAATCACGAGACTTGTATTTTAGTCAACGTGAGAATCGTCCTCTATGTGCATGGAAACCACATACGACATACATTCCAGTTGAGGTGAAGTACGCCACACAGTTTCTGGAATGAGTCCAAAGGAATAGAACAAGGATGGTACCAGAACTGACTGGAAAGAGCTACGAAAAAAAGGAGGGAAGCCATCCATTTGTCCATTATAGAAGAAAATTAAAGACAAGACGAAAGATATCTGCATATCAACCCCAAGAGGCCATGACGACGTCAACATAAAACAGTTCGCAGAAGTCTGATGAGAATTAAGAATAAAAGACAAGTGTGTGTTGGGGGAGGAGGTGAAGGTGCCCAATCATTCTCCAGCAAGAGAGCTGAGGACACGTGTATATCAGCAGCCCTGACGAAGAGGGAGTAAATGCAAGAGGCTAATGCGAAACTCGTGTGATTAAAGCGTAAGCTACCCACAAGTAGGTGGAAACCCACACACACACACACTCTCTCTCTCTCTCTCTCTCTCTCTCTCTCTCTCTCTCTCTCTCTTTTACGCACGACAGCCTCGTAGTCCGCGCGCACTTTTCCCACCCAGACGTCTCTCACACAGACCACCAACGCACTCGGCACCGGAACGCCCTCAAGCAACTGAAGCGGCCTCACTCCTGTGTACTCCCTCAGCCGCGCACCAGCCTTTCCAGACACGCCCGCCCCCTCCCCACACACACACACACACTAGACCTACACGGACACTAGTCAACTCACATAAGACCCATCCTTACACTGGCCACTCGTTTAAGACCAACACACACACACACACACTGTGGCCACCCACATAAGACCCACACATAAACCAGCCAACCACACAAGCCCCAAACGCACACAAACCACACACACACACCTACCCACGTACACGCGCACACACACACACACACGCACAAAATCAGCCGGCCACCCAAGACCCACAGCCACACAAGCCGACCACACACAATATCCATCCAGCGGACAGTGTGTCCACCTTCTCCCACTACCGAAAAGCGTCTTCGACTGGGATCTCAGCTTTACAGGGAGAACAATTGTCCAGCCGTTCCTGCCCGGTCAGCGGGGCCAACTTTGATCTCATGGTCACTGGACACAGAGTTCCCCCCCCTTGCCTGCAGGATCCTAGCTACACCCCCAGTACAGCACACACTCGCATCCTTGCGACGGTCACCTCCTCCACCTTATTCAGAACACCAGTTACCCATAACCGAAGTTTATCCACGGAATATCTTCTCGACTCACACCTTTTGTTTTCAGAATGCCATAAGTTTTTTGGAGCTCTGGGTAAGAGAGAAGGGAAAGGAGGAGGATTCTCGTGGTGATCTCATTCTGGTAGCCAACCGATCGTTCATCCCACAGTGTTAGGAGTGCAGCGTAATACATTTATACACCGTCATCTGTTTCTGTGGGAAAATAGTTGTTGATATGGTTAGTGTCCATTATACCGGAAATTCACATGGGCACGTTTATGTACACTTTCCCAAAAAAGTATCGGCCCCCCGGGCGTAAAGTTTCTATTAATGTACAACTCGCCGACCGAGATTAAGACTTAACTTCGCTGCTATCCTGATGCAGTTTACAACTGCATCAGGGCGGCAGCGAAGTTAAGTTTTAATCTCGGTCGGCGAGTTGTAGATTATTTGAAACTTCAGGCCTGGGGGGGGGAGCCGATACTTTTTTGGGAGACTGTACATACCATCACACTCAAGTATGCAGAGGCATACACAGGTATACAGAAGCATCCGAAAGTATACACGAGTATACCTTAATGTACACCAGTAAATCACCATTGTAATATACTGAAAGGTACACCAGCGTCCTGAAGTGTAAAACTGCTTAAGTATCCTCAAGCATTCTTAAGTACGTATCAGCATACTTTAGTACGAATCACAGTACTCGGGCATATACAGTATGCCAGACGAACATACCCATACGTTCACTTATGGTCACAGTCGATCTCAGACGCAATATTGTTCAAAGACACAATATTCTTCGCTTTAACACATCCCTTTGACCAGCATTGAGTTCCGTAAACTTCTTCACCATGTCATGAAAAGGAACTTTTAAGAGTTGGCAAGACAAAGAAATATACAGAACCATTTGTGTGATCTAATATTCCGAATGGTGCACCTCGACACCATCCTTGCTTCAGGGTGTGAGGTGATGGGGACTCTTTGTCAACTAATGAAATACCAATAGTAAAAGTTTTCATTTTTGTAAAAGGAAAAAGAATTCAGAGTTAATGAAGCCAGTAAAGAGTTTTTTTTTTTATCAAGAACACATTATATTTCATTTACTAGATCCCACTTTGATTAAAACAATGAAATTCAGATCACTGACATGAAGGGATCAAATAGATTTTAATATGCAGTAGTCAGTTCACTCTGTTTATATTTTGAATTTATATCTACTTGTGTACATAGGAAAATAGATGATGGAGGGCTGACCTTGTGCATGTATGGGGGGAATTCTCTCACTCTATGACATCACGTGTGTGTTGGAATATCGTTCATCTTTAATTCTGTTTTCAGATGAGATCTCTTCAACTTCACTCAATGTACAACACCTCTTGTCACACTTAGTAACTTGGTCACCCGCCTACCTCTTGCTGATGCTATACAGCCACACCTCTCGCCAGTGTATTCACCCACCACTTGTTCTTACCACTCTCCAGCATGGCGACTCACCCATCAGTGTACTCACCTACCCATTTATCTTTTACTGCCACCCAGCCACCCGTTAGTGTACTCACCCGCCCACCATCTGTCACTACCAACTAGCCACCCATCAGTGTATTCATCCGCCCACCCAGCCACCCAACAATACACACACACACACGCACACACACACACACACACACACACACACGCACACAGAGCCAGCCCTCAAAGCTACGATTTCTGTTCCTTCCGCCCACCCACCCACCCACTCGTCTCCGTCATATCCTAGGTTCTGTCACTCCCTTGGCCTCGTTGCCTCCCCAGACAGGGCCTACCCGTCACTCACCATTATGCTTCCGTCACTCCCACCTGGCCCCACTCTTGCAGGGTTTCCGGACTATATATTTGACAACAACGAGAGGCAGACGAAAAAGTTCCGCAAGAAGAACAAGAAGAGAAAGAGTAGGCGTAAGTCATGGAGGCGCAAGGGTAGGCCAACTGGTTGCATGACGAGGTGATCAAAGCTGACCTCAGGCTATGTGCACTTGCTGCTACCCTGAAACAAAAAATAAATAAAGGAAGGAAAAACAAAATACGTGGCTGTTTGGTTAACTTCCCAAGACCCTTCAAGTCCGCTCTGGGAGCTTGGTTTGCATGCCAAAGTTTTTCTTTTTTTTCCGGGGATCCTGTTTAACATGTTTCATCAATCGCCAGCCAGTACGAGGTTGCTGATTGGTCCTAGCCAACTCTGACGTCGTAAATGCAAACAAACTTTGCCGGCGCTGGGCATTATGGGAGCGATTGTGGCGGGAGAACCAGCCATTTGGCTCCGAATGCCCGCCCTGGACGGGGGAGTTTGTGTGCATTTCTGAAAGCAAAGTAGATTAGGACTTCTCTCCTGCCTCTGGTGGCCATCGTCTTACACATACACTTTAGTCAAGTCACTCGTAACAGAGTTGTTTGCCAGCAAAACAAATTTGCAAGAAAAGATGAAATTTTCGGGTGTGGGTCTCCGCTCTCCTTGGGAAAAGACACTTTTCTTGCAAATTCTTTCCGTAAATAAATTTTCCAAAGTTGTGGTATAGCAAAACACTAAAGCTGAATTTACATTGACAAAGATGAAAGTTATAGGCGAGTGCAAAGTCGTTTTCTTTCTCTTAACGGGATGGCAAATAATTCTGTGAGTGACGACCTACACGGCAGAGGGACTGGCTCAGAGTCGCAGGGGATTCTTGGGTTCGAAACCCTCGAGCAGGTGATTCTGTTGATCTGTATAGAGGCTAGAAAGCTGTCAAGCCAACAGTAGACTTGACGAGTTAGCCAGTGAGCTGACGAGTCAGCCGGGGAGGAGACGAGCTAGACGTCGGCTGTTGGGCCAACTTGCAAACTGACGAACCAACTGATGAACCGAAGAGACAGCCGATGAGTTGGCGAGCTATACTTTGTGAACAGACGAGCTAAAAGTCGGCTCGTTGGCCAGCCAGTAAACTGACGAGCCATCTGATCCACTGACGACTCAGCTGAGACACCGACAAGCCAGTCATTAAGCTGACATCTGCTCAGTAAGCTGACGATGCTGACAATAAACTGATAAGCCAGTCTCTCTCCACGGGTCAGCTGGTCCAGGAGCCGTAATGATCGGAAACATGGTTTCCCTGCCTGACCACGTCTCCATGACACACAGACCACCACAAACACTGACCCTCACACACACACCATCACCACCACCACCACCAACTGCACCACTACACACGCTTAACACATAGTCCACCACATACACCCTCACAACATGCACGCCTACAACCACATGAGCACATGCTTCACCAAAACATGAGGGAAATGGCATCCACTGGGACACCAGCAGCAACAGATGATGACCGCGCCACTAAAACCACGAATGCGCTTGAGTTCCCACGACTAAACTGGGGCTCGGATTTTCCAACTAACCGATTAGGGGATGATAGTGGATCACTAACCAAGCATGATAGATTTACATACGGCACGGGATAAAACCTACTAACATGGAATGCACCTCTTTTGTTAATGCAACTAACAGTGATAACAATAGTACCAGTTTCCAGATGTAGAAATGGCACAGGACCTGAATCGCCCCAGTTTCGGAAGGTGAGAGAAAATGTGAAGATCACCGAAGAAAAATTGGATGGAAGACGTGGACTGGGCACGTCCCCCTCTGGGGCCGGGTCATCCGTCCAGGTTTCTTTTGCTGACGTTGACCCAAAGCTGACCCTTGTTGGCTGGGGCTTACCGTGTCTCCTGAAGCCCCAAGCCTTCCCAGCGGCCCGGGTGTTTTGTTGGCTGCACCAACCTGATATGACAGTGGCTCAAGACCCCAGGTTTAGTGTGTGTGTGTGTGTGTGTGTGTGTGTGAGACAGAGAGAGATATTACTGTGTGTGTGTGTTGCGGGAAGAGAGTTTTACAATTGTGTTGCCATGTCTCTTAACCTTGAATATATGCATGTAACATATCTTTCCTCCCAAGTGTATATACATAGAGATGTGTATGTGTGTGTGTGTGTGATTTCTCTTTGTGTGTTACGGGGAGAGAGCTTTACAACCGTGTTGTCCCGCCTATTAACCTTGTATGTATGCGTACCATGTTTTTTACTCCAATATCTGTATACATGCAGGAGTGTGCGTGTGTCGCACATATATACCATTGTATCCGGACATGTCTACAGCTTCTACACCCTAGAAAAGGTACCTCCATATTCCTTACCTCTTTAGCATTTTCGCATCATTTAGATGGGAACCCCACACCTGCGTCTTTGAGAACCGACCCCAATTTAGAAATGCCACCCCCCAGTTTAGACAATTTAAGCCCTATATAAAAAGAAAAAGTAGTAGTTTAGACAAGCCAACTCCACTTGAGACTAGCCAAAGCCAATCTAGGTAGAATTACCGTAACATGATCTTAACAGCAATATAGATAATGCAAGACTAATGTAGAAAAGTTCATAATTGGTAAGCCAGTCGGATTATTCAAGCTAAACTCGTTCTAGAAAAGCCAGACTTAGCATAATACGCTAAACATATATAGACCAACTATACACCAGCCCAGCCAGTGTAGTAAACCCAGTCCAATTATATGAGGGTCGAGCCCATCACAACGAAGCTAAACTCCATTATAGATGGCGCTAGATCACCAGGGAAAGATCATCCCCAACGCAGAGAGCCCACAGGACGCAGTCCAGCTTAACACACACATACCAGTCCAAATGAACGCATCTGACCTCACAGAGCAGCCGGCTCGGGTATGGATGGACAGCTCACCTCGAGGTGAATTTACCAGTCCTCGATCAAGAGAGCCGTATGTCTAAAGCCTAACTAAACCAGACTACAGACAGCCCAACTACAGTTTGAATAAGCCAGACCCAGTGCAGTTCAGCGCCAATAAAGACAAACTAGAGAACAAAAAAGAAAAAAGAAAAGACGGGACAGTACGTGTAAAAACTCTGTTCCCCAAACACAAATAGTGATGCTAATCGCAAAATGTAATCACAAGGGAAGAATTATAAAAGTGAGGGGGTGACCTGATCACATCCTATAAATGATAAGGGTCTGTAGGGATAGAACAACCAGGTAATACTAAATAATTTTAAGATAGAAATTTGTTAAATGTAAAGAAGCGTTTCTATAGCACGAGAGCTGTGGATGAATGGGAAAAAAACTGAGCGAGGCTGAGAGCATACAGAAGCTTAAAAAGGTTATACAATTGAAGAAAATGTTTGAAATATGGGACCCCACGAGTGTAAAATTTCCTGCTCGTACTGTCTGAATAGGTAATTACAGGAAAGGTAGATCATTACACAGTGAAGACATAGTTACTGCAAGCAGCATACAGAAATACAAGAAGTTACGTGACTGAGGATGCTCGAGAGATGGGACCACACGAGTGTAGAATTCCCACCCCGTGCGGAACAAAAAATTGTTCACACACACACACACACACACACACACACACACACACAAACAAACAAACAAACACACGCACTGAATTTTTTTTAATTTTGTGTGATGCGGCCTCTGTTAATTTACTCTAACAATATAGCGTATATTGAATATTTAATGGCACAATTTGCCCCATTTGAACTCAGATATATTTTAGAGCCTTTCATATTTTACAACATTCATATTTAAAGATTGATAATGTCCATTCGTGATTTATGGCCCCGGTAAATATAACATTGGGAGTGTACACTATAAACATATTGTCCAAATATTGGAACATTATCGGAGTTTCGCCCTTGCCATGTGTGTATATATATATATATATATATATATATATGTATATATATATTTTTTTTTTTTTCTTTTTTTTTTTTTTTAATACTCCTGATGAATTCATATTCTTTTTATCTTTCTTCCTATACAAATGTAGTACGCGAGGATAATTAACCACACACACACACACACACACACACACACACACTGGATCAAATACTATAAGAAATCATCTACTTAATGGTACACATGGCAATATGAAGGCGAAGATGGGAGAGAGAGATATTGAAAGAGAGACGAAAAAGATGGAGACAGACAGAGAGACTACCCATCTACAGATATAGAGTGGATGTTGTGGATACAGCCTGGGAGCAAAAGGAGAGTTTCGTGAGTAGCGCTCTTCCCGAAAAGTCCAGGAGCCGTGTTGATAGCCGGGGGGAAGGGGACATTCCCCTCCCGCTTGACTCAAGTGGGTTGTACTGGGGTCTGAGGGCGTGAGAGAGAGAGAGAGAGAGAGTCTGTGTGTGTGTGTGTGTGTGTGTGTGTGTGAAGGGTTAGTGTAAATGCGGAGTGTAAGTATATGTACCTGTTTAAGTGTAAGTGTCAAGCCTCAGTGTATGTATGTACTTATATGTGTTAAGTGGATGTTCCCTAGTTAAGTGTGTAGTGTGTGTGAAGGGTAAGTGTAAATGCGGAGTGTAAGTATATGTACCTGTTTAAGTGTAAGTGTCAAGCCCCAGTGTATGTATGTACTTATATGTGTTAAGTGAATGTTCCCTGGTTAAGTGTGTGTGTGTGCTCTAGCCAAGTGCCCTCACAAGGCTTATGAAACAGGACGAGGTAACCTGTGAGCATCCACTAACAACAGTTGACTTGTAACATAATTCATCTCACTAGTTTAGAAAACTATCTTTTCCAGCAACTACCGTAGTGCCACAGATGGCCTGTCATACTAGAGTGTGGACTGTGCCATAGACATAGAAGTTTTGTACGAATCACTGTAGTTATCATTGACATAGTTAATCTGTAATAATTCAGGAAGTTCCTTGTAGATATTTCAGCAGATTTGTTTTCTTTTGGGTTTGGTTTTTCTGTGTTTGTGTCCACCTGATGCTGGCTCCTGTCATGCTCCCGTCCCACGAGCCTTCCCCTCTCTGTCTGTCTGTCTCTCTCTCTCTCTCGTGGCTGTCCCCCTGGCGGCTGTCCCTCGGGTCTAGACCTCCTTGCGTCACTGCATCTGGCGAACACTCTGCCCTCCTCTCCGTAGTGTCACCTAATTCTATTCATACGTCTATATCAAAGGTCCTCTTGATATCCTCCATAGCTTTTCCCCTGATTACATTCACTTTCCTGTTTACGTATCATACCTTGCTTCACATCTACTCCTCAATCGTTCTATTATCCTGCCTTTTCTTTTAAGTAGAATACGTTAACGAGTTTGATATAGTTGTTCAGCTGAAACTTTTGTTTTATTAAGCTGAAGCTTTTGTTTTGTTGTACAACAACTGTTGTCGTAAGCTAATCCTGTTGCTAGTGTTGATACAGCCTAATCCTCCTGCTACTGCTGACACGACCTGATCCTCCTGCTACTGCTGACACGATCTGATCCTCCTGCTACTGCTGACACGACCTGATCCTCCTGCTACTGCTGACACGACCTGATCTTCCTGCTCCTGCCGACACGACCTGATCCTCCTGCTACTGCTGACACGACCTGATCCTCCTGCTCCTGCTGACACGACCTGATCCTCTTGCTACTGCTGACACGACCTGATCCTCCTGCTACTGCTGACGCGACCTGATCCTCCTGCTACTGCTGACGCGACCTGATCCTCCTGCTACTGCTGACACGACCTGATCCTCCTGCTACTGCTGACCCTTTGCACGTTGCTTCCCCTCACCCTAACCTCACTAACACTCTGCTGATCTTGCCAAGGCAACCCTGCTGACTCTGTGGTCCGTGCCGCAGCGCCGCAGGTGACCATGGAGGGCCCCAGCGAGCGGCACATCCAGCAAGGCAGCGTCCTGGCCATCACGTGCGTGGTGCGGCACCCGCCCCGGGAGGCCCCGGCCCACATCCTCTGGTTCCACGGCACGACCAACATTGACTACGATTCGACCAGAGGCGGCGTCTCCATCCAGGTAGGTGGTGGCGTACTGTAGCTAGATACGAGAGGTTAATCATAAAAGATAACACACTGATTTCGACCAGTGTCTCGAATGCCAGGGATTAAAAGCTTTTGAAATAATTATATCTTAAAGCAAAGTTGAGGAAGATGCGCTGAAGTATATATATATACATATGAAACACTAGGACACATAACTAACCTACATACAAACTTGACCCCTTGCTAGAATGGTAGACGAAAGACTATGCCAACCAGATCCAATGACAACCAAAAATATATTAGGGAAAATACGGTATATACCGTCACCTTACGTCAGTCTGATACCGAAAAAGTGTTCAGGACATCATAGGGAAATATGTAGACGTCAGATAAGAACCAGATAAGCTCCTCACTGGTTTAGCACCAGACCAGAACAGATGCGAGAGCAAGAGCTGCAGCATCCAACAGCCTTTAAGTAGCCTTTAACCAGGGAACAGATCAAGCCACAGACCAAGATATCTGGGGCAGAAGACAGCCCCAGAAACTGATGTCATGTATGCATAAGTTGTACTGACATGGGGATGAGTTTAGCTGTCTTGGAGCTGTTTCTGGCGTCAGGTGAGGCTATTGTGGTGGGGACTTTGTCTTGTACTGTTGGAGTTTCACTGGTGGAATAATACTCCCGTGGTGTATGCTTAGTGTTGCTGGGGTGTTCTTGTGGCAGTTCTGACGTGATGTGTTGCTGCTGTGACGCGCCTTGTGCCTGTGTGGTATTATTTCGGTGGCGTTGTGGTGCTGCTGAGAACGGAGGTGTGGCTCTGTTATGTTACTGTTGTGATGATGTTCTAAAACTATTCTCTTACTGTTATAACGGATGTGGTGTTGCTGTGTGAAGTGCGGTACTGTTCTTGTCCCGTTATGGTGCTTTTCAGGTATTCACGTAATGGCACAATCCTGTTGATGTTAATTACAATTAAGATAATCCGAATAACTTCAGCGGAAATATAATGGCACAGTCTGGAGAGTTTATTTCTAAAAAAGGGGGATTCTCACTATAAAGAAATTGACCGAGAATGTAAGTCTTAGATTCACACGGAGATACAGACGCTTGGAGACAAATTTTTAGAATGTGTGTACGAGAAAATTTTCTATATGTCACTGAGCAACCTGGAGTCACGAAACATCATCAAAATTAAGTAAAATATGGAAATATGAAAAAAATTGATGTAATACAACTTGTGAAAAAAGGGATCACGCTTTTCAAGAATTTGAATGAGTGGTTAATAAAGACATCCAGAGATGACAGAAGAGACTAAACGCAAAGTGGAGGAACGATCACTTAAAAGACACAGGTTTGAACAATAGCTCTAGGAACTATGACTTGGAAAATGGAGTCCCTGTATTCAAAGTAAGGAATAGTGTTAAGATTCTGCGGAAATCTGGGATAAGGAGGTTAATCCATGGGCTCATCCAGCAGAGAGCAATGATAATAATTCATGGTTTATTTGCCAAGAAAGTTACAAATATATGCACTGACGTATTATAACATGATGACTTGGCTCACAATTATTTCGAAATAGTTAACAATTTCAAGGAAAATTAAGTCTAAAAATCATGCAATAGATATGTTTCTCTAAGAAAAAAAAAAATAACAGAAGTTAAGATCACGATCAAAAACATGGAATATAAGTGCTAACCTAAGACAATACATACTAAAAGTTTGTCAAGATTGAAAAAACATGAAATTAAAAAAGTGTCTACCTAAAACAATAAATAATAAACAAACATGCGTTATGCTTCAACATCAGGTACATTAGGCAGTTTGACTGTGTGTGGTTACAATATATGGCATGGTGGAGTGTTTATAGCGAGGAAGTGCGGCAACGCACAGCTTCTAACTACGCCCCGCCACGCCGCGTGTCCCTGCCGAGCACCTCGCGTAAAAAGGGCGGCAATAGTGAACTGTGTTTTCTGGAGCTCATCAGATTCTTTCCAAATTTCAGCGTTAATTCATCTCGTCTTTCAAACAGGCTTTTTTGCATCTAAAACTGACATTGCGTTATTGTAAGGAAAGTACTGAACCAAGGATAATCCTAAACGCTCTCTTTTGTAGACGTTCCGAGGTATCGTGTTGCGCATGCGTCATTTCTGGATGCCAAACAGGTGCAGCGTACTCAAGTGTGGTTCGAATGTACCATGTATACAACTGAAATAATGTTTGTTTACTAAAATCAAATTGATGCGCACGGTATAAAATAAAGAAACACCTATTGGCTTTGTTAATCATGTAGCCCACATGGTCATTCCAGCTTAAACTGTTGTTGAGAATTACCCCTACTAACAACTTAACACTGGTGGACAACAGGCAGCGCCAAGTCGTTCAGGGTTAGTTGGGGGACTTACATAAAACACCTCACATTTCAGGGGATTAGGAGACATTTCTAATGCTATAAACTGATTTTCGAGTGTATTAAGAGCGTTTTGCATAGTGACATCCATTCTATCACTTACGTCAATAATTTCAGCAAGTGTCATATCACCCACATATTTGAAATGCAAAGGAGAATTGCGGCATATGCTATTTATGACTATTAGAAAGACGATTGGTCCCAGTTTTGTTCCTTGGGGGACCCCTGATGTAATTTCATCCCAATCTGATAAAAATTCTC
>JAYMFT010094062.1:0-13940 GCA_038088735.1 Panulirus argus | reverse complement strand
CAACAAACTTATACCTCTATAGTTTGAACACTCACCTTTATCCCCTTTGCCTTTGTACAATGGCACTATACATGCATATATATCTAAGAAAGATAATATAATGCGCCTCTTACAGTGCTAAATATATCCTTGTGATTCTTCTGGAAGCATAAATTAAATGTTTTTATCTGCTATGATTTTCTGTAATTCAGCAAGTACCTTACTTGCTTAAGGTCATCCAACAAGTGTTGCTGAACAATCAAGGACCGATTGCTGAAAGGTTTAGAAAAATTCAGAGCATGCAGGACCAGTGCTTGTTAGCTAAAAGGGAGGTATTAGCGAAATTCAGAGGCAGGAAGGATGACAGTTCAAAATTGAAGGATCTAGCTGAAAGGTTGGTGCAGCTAAAAGTATAGTGAAGCAGGAGGTTAATGGGCATAAATCAATGAATATTTTGAGACTCGAAGATCATAAATACACCAGATAAAGAACACGGTCACCTTGGTGGGGAGGTTGGTGGGAATGCTTGATTAGGTCTGTGAAGCCTGCCATTAGAAAATCTCTAGGTGTTAATTATATATCTAGAAGTGAATTAGAAACAACACTACATGAAACTGAAGCATGTGTAAATTCTAGGCCCTTGACATATTATGATGAACCTGATAGTCCTATTCCACTATCTCCCTCTCATTTTATCACTGGGAGAAGTACTGGCTTTCCAACTCATGTGAACACCAACCCTTCTCATATTTCAGCTAAGGATTTAAGTGACAAGAGAATCTTAAAAAATCAGTCATACCCTTGATAAATTTTGGAAATCATGGAGTAACGATTACATCAGAAATTTACCCCAACTTGTTAAAGGTTTTACACCAAATTATAATCTTAAGAAAGGTGATTCAGTTTTAGTTAGGGAAGATATTCTTGCCAGATTACAGTGGCCCCTAGGTGTAATAGTAGATGTATTTCCCGACTAAGATGGAATCCTCAGAATTGTAAATGTCAAAACTTCCAAGGGGGTAATTAACAGACCTGTACAAAAATTACACTACTTTGAAATCTCTAGTTCTGATTCTTATGTTGCAGATGAGACAGTCCAAGAATCCATGTCGATTCCTTGAAGATTCAGATAAGAATAATGTCCATTCTGGTCAATTAATTAAGGCTCTTAACAAATTAGATTTGTGATTTAAACGACTTAAGGAATCATAGTTTAGTTTTAAGGGTTGTGATTATTTTTCTATGTATATTCAGGCCTCCAGAAACTTTTCTTTGTGACCTGTTCTTATTGTACTGTTCATCGCCTAAGCAAACAGAAGTTTGATTTTATTGTAAGTTTCTCGTTAAATTACTGTACAGGGATTGAATTCTTACTTGTGATACTGTTTTGAGGATCTGACTTTTCCATTCTTATGAGACAAGTTGCATGTTGAAACTCATTGTTATGTAAGTTATAACACAACCTTGCTCATAAATTGTCCAATTCCTTTCTTTTGATAGGAGTTATGAACTCCTATGGTGGGGAGTATGTTGGAATTTGCTTGAGGTATATTGGTCAGTGTTTTCTGTGGTGCACCACAAATGTAATCTTGGCTTTAATAATTGTTATTTATTGACATATATTACGTTATTATTTACATTCATATAATTTTCGTTAAAGTATATAATGGCATATTTTTGTATTTTTGAGAATTAAAGAAAAATATTTATTTTCCATGTATTAAAATTTTGTTGATAATGTTGAAAATATACTGATACTTTGGACAACAAGGCACCTATCCTTTCCCTAAACCTGCAATATCTTTTAAGATTTGCCATGAATGTAGTAGAGGGGTGGACAGAGGAAAAACATATCAGAAGTCCCAAATGATGAAAGTGCAAGGATAAGAGGTGGGGCCTCAAAAGTACACTCAAGCTGGCAAAGGGTAGGGATGCCCATTTCCTTGGATTAGCCTCTGTACTGTGCAGATCTCTGAAAAATACTGGATCTGGAATTCTTTGCCTTCATAAAAGGTGCTAATTTCACATCCAGCTTTTTACAAGATTAGATTTGGAAAGTGCTCCACCCTGAAAGATTAAAGTGGCAGCATGAAGACTAAGTAAGTCATTCTTGAATGTACTAAAAGTATTGAACAAATTGCACCATTAAGAACTCACCAAGTTGATGATAAATGGTGGACTTACCTCATTTTCAACTAAAATAGACTTAACACCCTTTCTCAGTTTTACCTACCATAATGCTAAGCGCATAATGTACATGAAAAACAGCAAACAGATGTGTGCAAATACAGCCTTTCTTCATCTGTACCTGGCACTACCTTGCTAATGCAGGAAAAGATGAACAAGAATGAATAAAAAATACTAAGCACCTTTGTGTTTCCCATGTGTGTTTCAGGTGAGATTCATGCAACTGTATATGCATATCTGAGAACATATTGCAAGGCTAACAATCTTCACTCTTTTAAAAAGATTTTCACTTACAGCTGAAGGTTTCAGTCTTTCACCATGATATAAATTGGTGATGGTGTGGGAGAGGAGGAAAATGAACACTAACCGAACTTTGTGTGATTTCTACTTAGATAAGCAGAGACAATTAGTTCAGCAGGAACTTACATGAACTCACAACTTTACATATACCAGTTCTATTATTCATAGACACTAATCACGGCAGTTTTTTACAAGATCAAGTTACCCTCAAGCTTGCACAGGAAACTGTGAATTCCAGAATGAAAACATTTGACACATTGGAGTAGTCTGGTTTGGAGATAAATGGAAGTAGTTAAGAACTTGCCTTTAAATCAATTCTCTAACTTGTGGTAGCTAGTCATTTTGGGTGACTCATTAGTCATTACACATTTCCTAGTTCCATCTGATTCTGCAACCCAGTGCTGTGTATAAAACCGAGTACTTTAGGTTATTTGTTCAGCTTAGAAAATGGATACTATATGACTTTCTGTCTGTGTGATGTTTGAAGGAGGTTCATTAAAAGTGAAACAGAAAGCAACAGTGTGTATATAAGCTAATGCTGATGACTAAGCTGTTTAGAGAAAGTGAAGTACTTTGAAGATCTGACATAAACTACTAGTAATTTTTGTATGTGCAAGATAAGATGAACTGATAAGCCCATGCAATATTGTTAAAGTTTTCATATATAATGTTTTAGGAGGAAAATTAAACAGTTACTAATACAATACACATGTAATAACAAACATGAGATTCACATGTAATTAGAAAGAGGCTTTATATATATATTTATATATATATATATTAAAATACTTCCTACATTGTGAGTTTTGTTCCTTTGTAAAAAAAAATTATGCTCGGCACTGAGGAACATAAAAGTTTATGAATACATAAAAAAATACTACCTACAGATGACTTAGTGACTAAGAAGTGAAAGACATTTGTGCCAATGTTTCAGTTTCTAAAAAATATTCATCTTTACACATAATGATGTTTAGGAGGAACATGACAATATACCACTTTTGTTAGTAACAGTACATCACAAGTTACAGTCATAAATAAATTACAAATAATTATCTAATGATAGTAGTAGCAAAATATAAAATCAACATCTGCCACTTTCTTTTTCACTAGGAAATATTGCATACTTATTGCTCTAGTAGTCTTTATCACAGAAAGCTCTCCTCCACCAATAGCCTTAAAATTCTTTGTCAGTAACTGATTGGTCATTTCTTTGTAAACATGGTAATACCTGCATTATGTAATACAAATTTCCTACATGTCATCGATATGATGATGGTGGCTACACAAGATCATCAAAGTACAATTAAAAAGATTAAAATAAGCTTTAATATTCCAAGTGGTTTAAATATAATTAAGACTAAACACTTTTCAGCAAAATATAAAGATACACAAATCTCTCAAATAATTTACATATAATTCATGTCAAAAATTTTTCAAACAAACCGGGTAAAGATATACAATTACATTGTGGCAAGTAAGAATGCTTGCAACATTAAAATACCCAGCACAGTAAGAACCAGACATGAACATGTTTTGTGGTAGGAAATTTTTTTAGGCATACAAAAATATGTAAAATTAAATCCTACATATAACTGGCATATACTTCAATCAGTTCTTTAAAAATTTGGTAAAATAATTATAACATACTATTTAGAAATTTGGGGGTAAGGCTAGGGATATGGAAGATGGATGGTAAAGAAAAAAAATACAGACATGCACTGTATAATGTACTATTAAGAATCGATCCTCTCTGAAAACAGTAGTCAGGATAATACTGGAATGTCCTAAACTTTGGTAAAATTACACTGTTGGTAATCAACAAAACCTTCTGATATCAGAGTTCAAAGGAATAACTGATGGTTACTGTTCATTTAGGAAATTAACTCGTATAAAAACAACCATTGTCCATTGGTTAGATCACAGATCACAGTTTTATTGTTTTTTTAAAAATTCACTTCTACTAAATTTTTACATTTTCAGCTGTATGAGTGTCCATTTGGAAAATTAAGAAGGTGAGTTCTAGAGCCTCTGTGAGAGACAGTTCCTGCCTCTGGGTCTGAAAAATGTAGAGGACTCTGGCTTGCAAGTCTCTGAGGTGAGGTGCTTGATGCAAGTGATGATCGCATTGGAGATGTAGGTGTGTTGGGTGAGCTGGCTTGTGGGGTTGTACTCTGAGGCTGGCCAACATATTGTCCATCAATAGCCATACGAACCTGTAAGTTTCATTAGGGTATCAGGTGAGTTGCTATAACTTGTTAAAGTGACTTACGATTAGACTGGGAAAAAAAAACTCTCCTAGGGAAAGTGCTAAAACACATCATGAAATAAGTAAACTCTGCAATCCTGTTTTTGCTTGTGCATTCCTTTTAAGGCAAAATAAATGTCTTGCCAATAGTATAATTTCTTCTGTATCATATATAAGGTAATCACTTATTTCCTTACAGCACTCTATTATCAGGGTTATTTATTTTCCTCAAAAAGAAGTTATTAAAATTATGGAGAAATGGACAAACATAGATTATAAAAAGTTCTGCAAGAGTTAGGAAAGTAGACTTCTTTTTTGTTTCTAGGATTTGCTTGACTAATGTTTCTTCTCTATAAACTTAGTTCAAACTGGAATATTCATCTGTTTGTTTGTTTTGTGGTTACTGCTTTAGTAATAATTATATTTTCCATTTGGGTTTACTTCTTAACAATTTGTTGATGCAAAATAAGCCTAAAATATGACATATTGGAATTCCGGATGCTCTGACATGTATTTGAGTTGCAGTGCCTCACTTCTGTCTTCATGGTTTCAGCTGCAAACATGTCTGATTCCTGCTTTAAAAGCTGTCAATTATTTCTAAATCTTGCCTATCATCACTTCAATGATCATTTTTGTAAACTCTTAGCATAATGTGAACATGTAAATTTCACATAATAGTGTCCTATATGTCATTAAAGTCTCTGGGTAACAAATTTGCATTAACAATTTTTGCAATAAATAGCAGAAACAAGTTGTGAATCACACATACTACAAAGCTTATGTCCAGTCAGTGCACATGTTTTAAACATCAATATTCAAATCAATATTCATGACTGTTTTCCTCAACCTGAAGAAGGATGCCAGAAGTTCTTGGTTGCTGTTGTAGCCCTTTGCTCTCCCAAATAAGTCAAAGAATATTTATCACTAATGCATCTGTTATGATTATGAATGTCAGCTAAACTAGGCAAGCTTTTCATGGTTATACAAAATTTATCAAGTTCAACACCATACCTTCCCAGATTATCAAAGGCCTCCCAGCCTTGTGGGAGGGAGGCCATGCTTCAATATTCATTTAAAATTGTAGGACTGGGGAAGGGCTGTCCAAGTATGGACTTCATTCTCCTATTACAAATTTAGCATTTCTAGCATGTATCCTAATTCTCAAGCGTCTAAAGTTGAAATGTTACAGGTTGGGTTATTGGTGTAGTAATGCCTTTAATCAACTAGCTGGGTGGAACATTATGAAATCTATGAATGTTGCAAAACTGCACTTACTTGGATCTGTCTTCAGGATGGTGGGAAAAATCACTGTTAAATTGAAACTGATAATACAGTGGAACTACTGACTATAGTCATGTCATGTTCTGCACAAACAGAAAGATTTGTACAACACAAACTTTTCAAAATTTAACAATATACGAATTAATAATATACATGTTGATGGAAAGCTTCTTTTTTAAAGAATCAAAGGAACAAACGAATGAAGTATACCAGAGATAAAGAATCATATCTGCTTTTATCCTTAAACAAGTAATGGAAACAACTGTAAATACCTTTTGTAAATAGAAATCTCTCTAGCTAGAAAAAATGTATAACATACAAACCTCCTTCAAAGCTACAACTCCTATAAGACGTCCAATGGCAGTCACATAGGCATGGTTGATGCCTAACATAGAAAACATAGAATGGACACGTAGGAGAGATGTCCTTTCAACTAACTGGAATGGAGCAGGATCTATGTGGCATTTGGAGAAATCCACCTGAAGGAAAGAATATTATCAATGAACTCTTAATGACAGTTAATAATATATACAGGGCATTTTTTCTGATACTGTGCTCACACCTAAATCTCAAGCATAATCATATCCACTGAATGCTTATATTTACATTCACTATTATCTATTGTATGGTGAGCTAATATACCAATATCTTAAGCTCATTTCTACAAATATTTCTCTTATTTCCATGGTAAAAGAGCCTACATAAGGGAGTTAGGCATCCCTGCCTGTTGCTAGCATGTGGGATTAGGGCCACCAACCCATTTTGCAAATCAATCCCCATGAAAGCTCTATGTATGCATCTTATCCAGCCAATGAAAACTGGAATAGAGGTAAAGATAATTGGATACATAATTTTACTTATTTCTAACGAGTTCCAATTGCACTGATGTTTTCTTGTACTAGTTTAAAACTGGCTTATTTGGTTTATTTAGTCTTCACATATTACTGATTAACCTTAACTTTTTTAATATGGCTTTCCATATTTGGTCCACAATTGATAGATAAGTAAGAAGATGAAGGGAACTATCATTGATAGGTAAACACATCTTAAATATACACTGAACTTACCTCCTTTGATAATTCCACCATCTCCCATACAGCTCTCTCTTCCTCTGTTAAGTCCAGCTGTGGTTTTTTCTGAAAAATTGAAATAATAGCAATTTTAGATGTTAATTGTCTAAACGGCCATCTGCAAATAAAATCTTAGACAACGTAAAGTTTAAACATACCTTACCTTACCTTCCTGCCCCATGAATCCAGCAACTGCAGTGCTCAAGAAGCCAGCCACATCCACAAGTCAGGAAAACAGGTCATAAGTATGCTTCTGTTATATGTTTCTCTGGAGGGTGAGCTTAGAGTAAATGTTCAGTGTGGAAGTTGCATCTTGGATAAGACAGGTCTTGTGATTGTTGAAAATGTTTGTAATACTGAGAAGATTTGTGTTCTTGCTTTACACACTATAAACTTTCTCTCAAATCATTTCCGTATTCTCCCTGAAATTTGCTGATCCTCACTCTCCCTAACTCTCGCCACTTTTTCTTGTATGCTTCCTCATCCCTTAAGCTCCTTCCCTGCAATAATGCCCATAAACCTCTTTTCCTCATCCCACTGCTTAGTACCCTTTTTCACATGCTCATCTCCCACATTCCACATGACTCTCACTGCTTAGAAACCTTTTTCACATGCTCATCTCCCACATTCCACATGACACACATTCTCTCACACAAGTAAACAGAGCTTCCCTAAATACCTAAATACCTCCCATTGCAACAATAATTTGTTGCTGAAATTTCACATTATATTCTGTTTGTAAAATGAATGCCAAGTGACTAAACTACTGTGTCTGCATTTGTTCAAAATATTTAAGTCTTTCTTATCCTAATAATACTATGGATTTTTGACAAAGATATTACTGTTGCTACTGTTGCTACCTGAAAAGTTCAACAGATGTAGTCTGGGGAAGAAGAATGCCCACAACTGTTATAACAAACATACTCAAAAATGTCCATGTCATTTTTTTAGCAAATTTATAACTTGTAAAGTTTCCTGCAATATCATTTACAAACTTTCAATGTCACAAGGCTCAAGATTTTCAAAAATAATTTTGGAGTTGTCTGAAAGTTACCTATATAAGATGTAGCATTAAGAAATGCCAATCATCTCTGAGAATTTGATATTAAAATACTAATAAACTATGGATCACATTAATTTTCAGACTTACTGCATTCTGATCCTTCTTCTTTGATTTAAACAGGGAAAGTTGAGAAAGTTTCAAATCCACTGAGCTGGCCGTTTCCATTCTTCGTCGTACTTTCTCAAAGGCAGTACGAAGTCTGTGGAAATTGTATATGGATTAATAGCTAACCAGATTATGTCTAACCTGCTTCCTGTAATAATCCAACACACTAAATACCTTACAATATTCATCAGTAAAATATTATTTCATATCATGGTAAAAGCAAAGTTAATATAAAAAATAAGTACATAAAAAAAATTGACAATCAGCTCTTTTGACAAAAGTTGAAATAGATTCATATCTACTGAGATATTTTATACTTAATAACCTTTATAATACTTACCTAACATCACAACTTGATCTTCTATTTATTTCTGTTGTGTCTCCACTTAGCATAAAGGGAACAGGTACATATTAGAGAATTGTACTACTGACAATGCATTCATAAAAACAGAAATGTATACTTCCTTGCATATGGTACCTAATTTCACAGTTGTTCCCGTAAGACTTATATGCATATAATATATGATCTAAGCTCACCTTGTGTCCCCAACAGAGATGGTCTGGTAATGGGCTTCTGCTGGAGAAACATCTGGAGTGGATGTCATGCCTAAACTGAAGGAGTTACGACGCTTTAGGATTCCTTTTTTGGGTGAAAGCATCTCAGAAGTCTTCTTCGCATCAGTGGTATCCTTTAGAAAAAAAAAAGTCTTCAGAAGGTGGCTGCTGTTAAGTTCAAACTTACTGTAGTAAATCTGAATTCCACTTACTGTGGAATGCTAATATGTTCATGTTCATGAATGTTTCTTTCATTTCCTTTTACACAAGGTTAACGAGGCACATGCATACCAAGCTTGTATTATCCATGTTTTGCTTCATATTGGGAGAATCTATTAAATGATCAAACTACTCTTCATATATGGAATCACACAGTCCAACATATTTCAAAAAACAAATAATCTATGTAATTCTACTAGAAATCCCATTGCCCAGCACCAGAAATATGGTTACCTAATTATAGTTACCACATTCATACAGCTACTCTGATGACCAAAGTAAGCCTGTGAATCAACAAAGTTGAAATACTGAACCAAATAAGCAAAAGTTAGCCATATAACCTGAATGAAAATGAAGGCCAACTGACTGCTTCTATACTGTTTAAACTCTTTGTAGATACTGGAGGAGTAACATATTGGTGGGGTAGCATACTGATTTGATAAACCATTCATGCAAAATTATGGTGTAACCCTTACTATGGGTTGAATGTCCTTCCAGTGATGAATTCTACCATACATATTAGTTCTAAATACAAGTTACCTACTCAAAAGGCTTATTTGTTGATCATGGATACCTGAATAAACATGTACTGGGCATCTAAATATGGGTGGGTAGAAAAAGTAAAGGTTATTAAATGATGTCATGACATGTCAAAGTATTAACAATCATTTATTAGTTCCATTTCCTAAAAGACTAACTGTATCTTCAGATTTTCATACCATTCACTTACCTCTTGACTTAGTGCTCTGAAGGTTGTTGAATCAAGTGAGTTGGATCTTTTTAAAGTGGCTCTTTTTAATTCTTTTAGAGGATCCTTCTCCACTGCAGAATCTTTTTTGGTTTTCGATGAACTGCGTAATTTACTACTAACATCTCTCATTACTTCCACAGTAGATCTCTTTTTACCACTCTTGTCTTGAGTGTCATCACTAGATTTGCCATTTGCTTCACCTTCTGCTCCAGATTTGCTACGACCATTCTCTACCTTTCAACAGAGATACACAGGATACATAAAAATTTAGCATTGATATGTATATATATATGTATGGTGCATATGTGTGCATGTATGTATATATGTGTGTATGCGGGGGGATGAGGTAATTTTCTTCGTCTGTTTCCTGGCGCTACCTCGCTGATGCGGGAAACAGCGATCAAGTATAATAAAAAAAAAATAATAATATTGATATGTAATAGATAGGGAGTTTTACATGTATGGAGTTCTATTTCTTAAACTTTTTCACACAACTCTATAAAATTTCAGTGTATCAAGCTGTTAGAAGTAATATGATGATTTTTACACCTTACCTACATTGAATTAGATGAAAAAAAAAAGTTTCTGATGAGCTGATGATTAAAGTGTGGCTTTAGTTTGCTTTCTTTGAAATTAACCCTCTGCTGTCTTCCTGTTTTCAGGTTTGTGATGAACAGTAAGATATATGACCTTCAAATGAGTTTTTGAAATATGACTGCTGGTACTTGCTCATATTTTGCAGATGAACAACCCTCAAAGACTATAGCATGGGAAGGTAAGTTGTCAACCATTGATAGTAACACTGTTGATCTTTAGATGAAGGCAGTTTATAGATGCCATATGAGTATTTATTGGTATGATGACTTTTGGTTTTACAAATGTCTGATGAATCATCCATGGCACTTGCGCGCAAACCTCTGATTGGTTTTTGATACCATGTGGAGCATGTATATTTGTGCCAGAGTAACTTTTGGTCTACCCTGCTCAAGAAACTCTGTGTCTTTTGGGCTCCTTAGGCAAAACACATTTTGCTGTATTCTGACTAGTAATTATATGTACATCACCCAGTTTGGACATAAGCAGAGGACTTGCAAAAATTGTTGCATGAATGTTTTAATTGTTTCCAGTTAAAAACCAGAACTACCCACTGATAAGTTGTGTAGAGTTACCTATATTAACCCTTTTTTGTTTTTGTTAAATATCCCATTGTTCATTGTGAGTCATAAATAAATGTAGGCATGCTTTCCACTTTGGGGACCAAGTGCATCTTTTCTACAGTTTAGCTCAGATCAGATAAGTGATAAAGTTCTCACACTATAATCACTTGTATATATATGCTTGATATTAGAATAGTATCAAGGTGATTTAATATTGCTAGTTGGTCAGAATTTCAACTTGTGCCTGAAAACAAAGTCCCCCTAGAAGATTCTTTCTTCAACTTTTTTCCTTTGAGGTATTTTAGTGAATTTTGCAATGTACTTAATTCTCTGACAGCAGGTTTTTATTGTTAGAATTAATAATGTTTTTGTAAGGTTACACTTAGGCAATAATGGGTTTAAGATGGTTGCATCAGCAGACCTGAGATTTTTAAAGAAATCCGAGTTTGACCTTCAAATAGTCGTATAATCACTGAAACGTTTTTGTAATTTACCGTCTAAGTTCTTCAAATGCACAATTATAGATGCAGTACACATGAACCCCTCCACACAGACAAAAAAAAAAAATATATATATATACCCCGGAGGGTGGTGTGAGAAAAATGTAGGACCCTTGGAGCTAATTACTAACCATGGTCTCTTGTTAGATTTTGGGGATGGGGCATAGGTAAATTGGCAAGTTTTGCTGATGGTACTGCAATAGTTTTGCATTTGGATCGTGTGAATTAATTTGAATAAAAGTAAGGCTATAAAGTTTGGTAAGGAAGTAAGAGTTCGTTTGGAGTGTGAGTTTGAAAGAACAGAACTTTTGAAAAAGTGGTGCTTTAGTTGCATGGGAGTGGACATGTCAGCAGATAGAGGCTGAATTAAGTAATAGGATTGGTGAAGAGGATATGGTCTAGGTTCATTGATATGCTTGTGGAAAGAGTTGTCACTGTCTGATAGCGTTTAGATGTGAGGTGTTGGCCTTGGATAAAAAGGTGCACGAGGGTGAGTTTTAACTGTCTGATAGCGTTTAGATGTGAGGTTTGGGCCTTGGATTAAAAGGTGCACGAGGGTGTTTGTGATGGAAATTAAATAAATGGATTGTATATTGTGTAAGAAGGGTTGATTGTATAAGAAAGGATGGGTAAGAAGGGTGTACTTTTTTGTCTAGGGCCCAAGCCTTCCATCCATACAGCACCATCGGGTCCTACTATAATTCCTTTAATGTACTAAAGCATTTTTGTATCCATATTTGACGAATCATCTTATTGAATATTATTAATACTGATGGAGTTGCTGATTCCATTTTACTAATGTGATTTTTCTTTCCATGTAGGTGTTCAGGCTTGTGGTAAGACTAATAGCCGTCGATGGAAAATGCAAACGTGAGTCATTGAGTTGTTTTTCACTGTGTTTAAATGCACATGATGTTTATACCATCTTTCGACTGAAATTTGATGTCAGCATTTGTTACTGATATTCATAAAAACAGTTTCTTGCATTGGTGTTGTGACTGTAATTCAAAGGAACTTCATATTTCAGGCATGGCAACCAGTGTACTTGAGGATTCCAAATATTTGTTCCCATACTGGTAACAACGATTTAAGAGTGCTTCTTTCGTCTCTTTTCGAGTTTGATCCACTCGAAAAAATAAAAAGTATATACAGATGTTAATAAAGATGTTTGCCTTCATCTGTGTTTGATATTTTTATGGTAATGTCATAATAAATAGAATAAATGCCCTTGTTTCTTTTTACACCAAAAGATTTCTTGATACTGTTAATATGATAACATGAAAGTAAGGAAAGTTAACAGGTATGCCAAAAACTTTTAAGTAGCTTGATCTTTTTGGATTTGTAAGGGTAAGAGAAATGTGTGGTAATAAAAGTGTGGTAGCGAGAGCAGAAGAGGTTGTGTTGAAATAGTTTTGACATATGGAACGAATGAGTGAGGAAAGGCTGACGAAGAAGGTATGTGTTTCAGAGGTGGAGGGAACAAGAAGTGGGAGACCAAATTGGAGGTGGACGGATGGAGTGAAAGGTATTTTGAGCGGTCGGGGCCAGAACATGCAGGAGGTTGAGAGGCGTTCCCGGAATAGAGTGAAATGGAACAATGTGGTATACCGGGTTCGAATTACTGTCAATGAACTAAACCAGGACATGTGCAGCGTTTGGGGTAAACCACGGAAAGGTCTGTGGGGCCTGGATGTGGTTTCAGTGCATTACACATGACAGCTAGAGACTGAGCGAATGTAACCATTTCCTCTGCCTCTTGGCGCTACCTCGCCGGCGATGCTATTTCCGATGGGGCGGGGTGGCATCTGGAGTGGATGGGGGTGAGCAAGTGTGAATGTGTACGTTTGCATATATGTATATGTTTGTAGTATATACATGTACTGTGCATGTATGTATATATGTGTATGTGGGGGATGGGTCTTCGTGTGTTTCCTGTCGCTGACGCGGGAAGCCGATCAACTATAATGAATTATATATATATATATATATATATCTTGAAGGTTCCAGTCGCGTACAAAAGTCCTCATCAAGGCCGGGCCCTAATTGAAATAGAGAATTGAGAAAGGGAAAAAAAAAGCCAGGGAAGTATTTACAAGTTTTTGAGGAAGTGAAAAACCTGTCTCCTGAAAAAAGCCAGGTCATAGTTACTGGGAAAGACATGAGATGGTAGAGTTCCAAAACTTCGAAGTGCGGGGAAAGAAGCAGTTATCAAAACGGCACACCCTTGAGTTGCCGATGTCCACACAATAATCATGCAACGCAGCAGCTTTCCCAGTATTCGTGGTCTAGCTAGTTGGGGGGGGGGGAACACAAGCAGCCAGCTTTCAGGAGCAAAAGCCAAAGTAATACCGACAGAAATGGGAAAGTGAACCAACATTGCGGTGTAGGGCAAGGGGGTATGTCAGGTAAGGAAACAGCTAGAACCACCCCAAATGTGGGAGCAGTACTCCAAACAAGGACGAATCAATCCCTTGTATAAACGGAGCAACTGTTCAGAAGAGAAAAAGTTACGACATCTAAACAGTACA
>JAYMFT010094051.1:0-13941 GCA_038088735.1 Panulirus argus | reverse complement strand
TCACCTATACCAAGAGATATATATATATATATATATATATATATATATATATATATATATATATATATATATATTCCTGGGGAGGCTTGGGTGGCCGCAATATATATTCCTCAGTGGATGTCAATTTACATATTAAGGCTGGAGGTCCATAATAAACCCGGGCAACAGCGACGAACACAAACACGTAATAGGCGTCCAAGGGGAAACAGATTACCTGCGTAACAGACAAACTGGGAAACAGATACCTGGAGGGGAAGCAGACACCAGGGGAAGTGGATTTCTAATGAAAACAGACAAACAGGGAAACAGAGATAATCTTGGGAGACAGATTCGCCTGCGTTCAAGAGTCAGGTGCAGCAGACCTTCCTATAGGAAACAGATGTTTGCCTGAAGGACAGATGTCCCTGGAAACATATAGGGTAAGAGACGGGTGCAGGACAGAGGTTTTAGCAGGTGGCACAACTGTCCCACACTGTACTCAACAGCCATACACAGTTGCCTTGGGAAAGAGTCCTTCGAGCAACAGATGTTCACCGAAACAGATGGCTTGGGAAGCAGACATCACGGAAGACACATGTATCCCGATGGAGCCAGCCCTATAACTCTGCTGCCTCATGAAGCTGATATCTCACACATACTTTAGGAAACAGACGGAGTAACAAATTCACTCGGGAAACAGAAACAAATCAATAGATACCTCATGAAACGGACACAGAAAACCAAATATCATGGGGAAACAGATGCAGAGGATGGAGGTTCTGGGTAACAGACATCTTAGGAAAACATAAATTCCACGTAAGATACCTCAGAAAATACGGGATTTCTGAATACATGAATTGGGCAACAGACTTCTTGGGCAGCAGATCCCTGAGGGAATAAAGAGAAAATAACTCAATAAGGAATATAACACTGACAGAGAGAGGAACGGATACAACATGTGGAAATCTTGGTCGAACCGAGAGAGAGAGAGAGAGAGAGAGAGAGAGAGAGAGAGAGAGAGAGAGAGAGAGAGAGAGAGAGGAAAAAGAAGACAAAAGACCTTGACAAGTAATGAAGAGAAAGGGGTGAGTTGGGCGTCACAGCGAGGGGTGGAGAATGGGAGGGGGGGGGTGAGGGTCGTGTGTGGGGGGGGGGGCCTTCCTCCCTCTCATCCCCCCACCCCCTTCCTTATTGATTGCCCACGACCCCTGAACACAGCAGAGCACCTCAGACCCTTGAGCACCACGCTACTACCCCTGTACGACTGTGGTCTTTACGACCCCGGGGAGTACACACACACACACACACACACACAACGGTACGACCTTGGCTAGCGACAGCCTTTGACGACCTCTTGACCTGACCAGGTGGAAGGCCCTTGCCAGGCCACCGCGCACACACGACACTCACGGGTCGTCCCTCTACCGGTCGTTCTCACTGGGGCTGTTAAGGTGTACTACCCAGCTCTGACCGAGCGTCTGTGTGGTGGTTTACCTGCGGCGAAGAAATGACATACACACAGGAGTCTCTCTCTCTCTCTCTCTCTCTCTCTCTCTAGTAAAAGGCTGTTGGAGCCAGCCACCCAGCCTTTCACATACACACACACACCACACCGCTCACCGTTTCCCGTTGGGATGAACGCATACACAAATGGAACTGGTTCATCGCATAATAGGATAAAGGAATTACCCAGGGCAAGGACCGGCAATCTTGTCACACCTATACCTGTTAGACCAATCCACTTTATATATATGTATATATATATATATATATAACAATGATTGGCTGAGATGAGAGTGAAAAGTGGTGAACGGCAGTGGACTGCTTCCTGGTGAGCGGGAGGAGGAGGAGGAGGCGTGCACAAGCTGGAGCAGCCATTGTAAGAGGTTAGTGAGGGAAGGCGGGGGTGGGTGGGTGGGTGGGTGGGGGGGGATCCTAGCACGGTGAGGTAAGTGGTGGGAGGTGCCGGAGGGGCGGGATGGGGTGGGGGGGGGTGATGAGGGAACGACCTACTGACCCTGTCACGGGTAGTGGGGTCGACCGACTACCCTGTGGGACGTCAGGTACTGAGGGGGTTTGGTAGAGAGACGCTTGTGGACAGGCAGTCTGGGGTACGGCCGGTACACTGGTGCAGAGGAAGGTTACGGTACGGCGGGTACACAGGTACAGCGTGGAGAGACAGCAATCACTGTCAAAGGCTTACAAGAAAGCAATAACTTTTGACACACCGTGAGGGAGCTCCACTCATGTCGTACCGTGAGGGAACTCTTCCTATCGCGGGTACCATGAAGGAGCTCTACTCTCATGAGGTAGTATGAGGAAGCTTGGAGCAGCAGTACAAGGTAACCACATGCCATGAGATGGCATGAGGAAGCCTCGTACTCCCTATTCCACACCTCTCAACATATCACCCCGCGTGATACGGCTCTGTGCCGTCGCAAACTGCGCTGCCGTAACACCTTCCACACCCAAGGTTGCGTCACTTGGTTAATCCAAATCGACCCGCCAAGCTCTCATTCTGCAAATGTTTCCCATTCCGTCTTCATCATATTTTCCTCCTAACTATTTCTCTTCGGGCTCAGTTTATTGCATTCTTCTCCTCGGTCGATTCTTGCTTCCCGGGAAGAGGCGATCGATACTGGATCCATCACACTGTTAAGCAGACACACACGCTTGGCAGTGTTCCCTTTCTCTCTCTCTCTCTCTCTCTCTCTCTCTCATCGTCTGTAATTCAACGGCTGGTGGCCTCTGCCAGTGTGCCCCCCCAAACTCCTATATCTTAACTACAACCTTTGCTGCCCTCTGTTGGAACCTCTCGACATCACCTCCTTGAGACTGGCTGACCTAACTGGTGCTGTACAGTCACACTCAAGGTCTGCCATTAACTGTACAACAATATCCTCAAAATCTTGCCCCCTCAAGTATATATGGCACTTTACACGCAATCTTCGCAACGGCGTGGTGAACTGACCTTCCTTAACAATCTTGGTCAAGTGTACTGCAATGGGCTCGGCGAGACCCGTTCCTGTCAACCTGCCTCCAGCAAGATGGATGATGATGATGGCCCTGACTTGACCTAACCTACGGCCCTGACCTGACCTGACCTACCCTCCTCTCCTCCACCACCGCCATCAATCTGCCTGAATGGAGTGTTGGGGATAGGTCTGTGTCCCAGTAGGTCGCGCGTTCCTTCCCCGTATGTTAAGTGAAGAGAAGCAGCGTCGTCTCCAGACCGCCCTCAAGTTAAATTCCATTGCCCCTTTGGCGGGTGACTTCCAGTCCCGGCCAGGAATAGCACAGTCCCCTCCCCAGGTCCACCCTCCCAAGATCGCGCCCTGTTAAGAAAGAGTCCTCCACTTCATTTCTTTAAATCCAATTAGAAGAGGCACCTTCTCCGACGCGTGCCCCCTTTTATTTCCCCTCTCGAGTTTCCTTCCCCCTTTCACTTCCCCTCTCGGGTCACATTCCCCCTTTTATTTCCCCCTCCCGAGTCCCCTTCCCCTTTATTTCCCGTCCCGAGTGTCCTTCCCCCTTTTTTCCCTTCCTGAGTTCCCTTACCCCTTTATTTCCCCTCCCAAGTCCCCTTCACATGTCTGACTGGGAGTCATATTCCTTTTTTCTTTTCCTGACCCCTCCCGTGTGGGAAGGTGCCTCACGCCCTCTAGCAGTGCGGGAGATCACCCACACCCTCACAAGTCCACCTACCCACGCCTCTCTGAGCAGTTCATATTCCAGGCTTCACTCTGCCATGCACGTCTTGAGGGATCCGTAATGCATGACTCCCTCCTCGTCGACCTATACTGTTCCTTCCCTTGGGGAATTTCACCATTTGCCGTTTTCGTTTCTTATGTCTTTCAGCACCGGTGCTGGTCGCCGGTACCATCCTGCAGTGTACCGGTCACCGGTTCTATCCTTCAGTACACCGGTCACCGGTACTATCCTGCAGTGTGCCGCTCACTGGCAACATCCTAAGACTCTACGATGGAGTTCCACAAGGAGCAGTCCTTTCTCCAACTCCCTCCAACCTCTTCCTACACGACCTGCCATTACCTCTGGCAAACCTCAACATGAGGGCCCTTTCGCACGCAGACGAACTCACAGCCACATCAAAATGTCCGCCCCCATATAATCTCAAAGGCAATAGATACATGGCTGAGGTTTAATGAGGTTACAAACAAATGACGCACTCGGGGTGAAAAATCGTACATCTGGCAACTGGGACTAGTGTCTCTAACTGTGTGCACCAGCAATCCGCCTCAATGTGCCTCAGGCTATCTTAAGGGAAGGATGTTCTTTCTTTACTCTTCCTGGCTGCCACTTCATTTTGGAAATTTCGCTTCTGGGCACTGTATTTCTTCCACCTGTGTTTCAAGATGGTTGGCTCTTACCTTCCCAGGGAGTAGACAGCCCGAATTCCCGGCTAGAAGCGTGAAAATGGACACGCGTGAGATTTCTAGGCTCTCAGAGAACACGATCAGGTAGGAGGCTGCTTCGTACAACACCTCATCAGTGCCTCCCCTCATTCAGGAGATCAGGACCCTATGGACCCCAAAACACGGACCTAGAACACTTCAGGAACTTTGCCACAATTACATGACCAGACGTCTGCAGTTGGTCATCAAGGCCAAAGGAGAGATGAGAAAAATAATCAAATGCAAGGATGACATCGCCTTTGAAAATGTACATTTCATACATATTCAGCATTTCCCGCGTTAGCGAGGTAGCGTTAAGAACAGGGGAATGTGCCATAGAGGGAAAATCCTCACTTGGCCCCCTTCCCTGTCCATTCTTTTGGAAAAGTAAAAACAGGAATCCTCCCCTCCTGTTTTTATTTTTCCAAAAGATGGAACAGAGAAGGAGGCCAAGTGAGGATTTTCCCTCTAAGGTTCAGTCCTGAGTTCTTTACGGTGCCTCACTAACATGGAAAACAGCATATATGTATGAAATAAACATATATATATATATATATATATATATATATATATAAAGTTATGTGCATATATTCTTATAAGAGGGTGGATGGCTCTTTCTTCGTCTGTTTTTTGACACTACCTCGCTAACGCAGGAAATGGTCATCAAATATAATAAATGAATAATTAGATTATTTTAGTTGTATCGAACATCTTACTTTTGTGATCATAATGTACAGTGTTTCACATGTTTAGAGTCAGATAACACAGGTTCTTTTCCATATTTTTTGGTTATTATTGTTTCCCCTTTTCTTCGATATTTTTTGGTTATTATTGTTTCCTCTTTTCAAGTTTGAAAGACCTACACATTGCAGCGTAAGCATTGGCTAAATAATCTAACTGTTGATTTAGATATATTACTGAAGATTATTATGTTTTTTTCATGCTAAGTATCTTTTCTGATGCAGTGTTCAAGGTGAGTGCTAGAATGTATGGTAGAAGTTATCACCATTAATTAGAATTACAGATGTATAAACATGTATTGACATTCCAGTGTTATGTCTGTGGCAAGATTGGGCATATCTCTCGTGAATGTCCAATTGGAGGAGATCAAGATAATGAAAAGCGCTGTTATGTGTGCGGTGCAGGTGGTCACATATCCCGTGATTGTCCTCAAGGAGAGTCAGATACAACTTGCTACAGGTAGAGGAATTATTTATTTTTACTTGGAGTAAAAGTTATAAAGATGCTGTTTTTCTAGATATCTGCTTTTGGTTAGCAAAAAAACTTATGTTAAAAAGAGTTTTGTGGGAGTATCTGCTTTAGAAGGTTAGCAGAATAATACTGAATGTGAAAAACAGTTTTGAATATGTAAATGATGGTATTTTCTTTGATTTTCATGTTAGTATTGATTTATGTATTTAGAGCTTGGGTGCTGGAATAGCACAAGCATTCACAGAGAATGCTGATATTCCAGTAGTTTAGGCATTTAGGTTTTTTCTTCACTAGGTTTCCTATTTTGCTTTAGTGAGGTAGCATGTAGAACAAACGAACATTGGCCTCATTCCTATGCAACTTATTTCCAGCTGTACCAGAACTACATAAAGTGACTAAAATTAGATATTTGGCTTAAAGAGATTTAATGAAATGTTTGACTAGGTAGAGAGAGAGAGAGAGAGAGAGAGAGAGAGAGAGAGAGAGAGAGAGAGAGAGAGAGCATGTTTTGTAAAACTGCTTATGAGAACATTGGGGACTAGGAGCAAAGTAAATGCTTTTTTCATCATCAGCGTAATCATAGAATGCATTTTTTTTCTTGAGTATTTGTATATTCAGTTTTGTCATATCTGCTTAAGGTTATTTTTTGTATGGTCTCGGCTGGGTTCTGAGCCCATTTGGTAAGGTCATGATCTTGATACTGAGGAGATGTTCAGGTTATTGTACATATTTTTATACATATTACATTTTGTGTGGATTAGAAGGTGTTAATGCTTAATTAATAGAGACAATTGGAGATTGTGAAAAGTGGTAATTGTAAGACAGCTTAAATGTATAAGGATATGGAGATTTGAAAAGGGAATTGATTAAGTTACCTACTTAAGAGTTAGACAAGACAAAAGATAATTGTGTAAGGACATTGTATATGGCAACATTTAAAAGTGGGGATGTATTCGGTCTTTACACGAAGCTGTGATTGTTTCCTCTGTTAAAAGATTAAAGTTGAAATTATTCCAAAAATGGTAGAGAATTAATTCTTTCTAGCACAGAGATTATTGGCATACTTTCAGAAGAATGATGATATGTTTAGAAGGAGGTGAAGAGTATGATAAGAACAAGACAACAAATGGGAGCCTCAGGTAGGGGAGCAGATGTTGAAGTGGTAATAGGCAAAGGAGAGGTGAGGAGGAGATGGAGTGATTTATTCTGAAGGACTGTTAAATGTGTTTGATGTTAGAGTGGCAGATATGGGTTGTTTAGGACATGGAGATATGCAGAATGAGAGAGTCATTGGGTAGGAGCCTAAACACTGTGCTAGAGTTGCCCTCTGCTTGTGATCTGTTAATGGTGAGGCACTAAAGTCCAAGAAATGGCACTGGAGTTCAACAGTTTTGGAGACTCTATTGCTGTAGCCACTCCCTTAAGGGAGTTCCGAAAGGGAATAGGCATCAGAGATATAATAGATAGATTAGATAGTAATAGGAACTTTAGGTAGGAGCCTCTGTAAACACTGTGTTAGAGTTGCCCTCTGCCACTTGCCTCTTAAGAGTAGGGCATTAAAGACTGAGAAGTGGCATAGCCACCCCTTTGAGGGAGTTCCAGATGGGAACAGCAGAAGTGCCAACCATTATGCTTTTGCCGTATTTATTCCTTTTTTTATTTTTTTAGAGAAATGCGGCAGTATGATTTTTCATAGTAAAATACGTTTTTTTGAAATTCTGGCCATATTTTCATGTATTGTGCATATGTATTGAATGGGAAGTTCAGAGGGGTGCACTTTGTTCAATGTAAAGTGTACATTCTCTTTGCGCACGCAAGTGCTAATACAGTTTACAGAATAACAGTAGGACATCTTTTAATAAATTTGTGACCATTTCGGAACTACTTCATGCAAAATTTAGTGCTGCTAATCACTACGAAACTTATGAAAATGTTCATGTTACCATTACAAATGCCACATCATGTCTGTGTAAAACATTTAAAAAGTGATATAAGTGGTTGTAAGTTTTGTTTTGCAGAATTCCTTATTTTACTCAAAATCCCCCCCCCTTCCCCCCTTTTGTGTGTGTGTGTGTGTGTGTGTGTGTGTGTGTGTTTGTTAGTTTGTTTGTCTGACAGGGTTGGCAGCTCTGGAACAGGCATTAAAGATTCAGATAGATAGATAGATAGAGAATCATGGCAAGTGATTTGGTGAAAAGAGATGGTGAAAGCTTTGCATAAGATTGAGTTTGGTGAAGAGGTTGTAGTGGATAGAATTCCAGTTGAATTCCTTAAGAAAGAAGGTGAATGTGTTTTTGATTGGTTAGTTAGGATTGTCAGTTCATCTCTGGCTTAATGTGAAGTGTCTGAGGAATCATTTGATAATTATAGGGTACCATTAAGTAAAGGCAAGATGGGCAAAAGTGAATGATATCATTACAGAGGTATAAGTCTGTTCAGTATATATAATAAGTTATACAGGAGGCTGGTGTTTGAGAAGGTGATGGCAAGCACATAGCATTAGATTAGGGATAAGCCTTGTGGAATTTTTAGTGGCAGAGGATGTGTAGATTGGTTGTTTGTTTTGAAGAATTTATGTGAGAATTACTTAGAGGTAGAGAGGGATTTGTTTGTGGCATTTGTGGTTCTGGCAAAAGCATATGATATTGTTGAGAAAGATGCCTTGCTTAAAGTTGCTGTGAACATCTGGTGTAGGAGGAGAGCTAACTCCAGTATTTATTGAATACTTATTGAGAAAGTAAGGTGTGTTTGTGTGTAGGAAAAGAGAGGGTGAGAGGTTTCAGGTGAAGATGGGTCTGTGTCATGATTGAATGATGTCACCTTAATTGTATAATCTATTTATACAAAGGGTGGTAAGGGAAGTAAATGTGAGGGCCTTGGAAGGAGGGACTAGTCTCTGATATGCTTAGGTTAGTGGTGGTGGGTTGGGAGATGATTCAGTTGCTGTTTGTGGATGATGGCTTTGGTGGTAGACCCAAGTGAGTAACTTCTAAAGCTGGTGAATAAGTTTGGGATAGTGTGTGAAAAGAGGAAGTTGAGAGTGAAATAATAAAAAAACTACATCCTTTCAACATCCTTAGCATATTCCACCAGCCAGCCAGATTTTCAACCAAACCCCTCCAGCAGCCAATCTTATTAGACAGTATCTTCTGCACATCAGCACTTGACATAAGAATGTACTAAAACTTGTTACATGTAATTTCCTCTGCCCTCTTACTCTTTCTAACAACACACTATCTGGCCATTTCAACTTACACAGCCATCAAAAAGACTTAAATAAATTACAGGAAAGCCGACTGGCTAGCTTTCTCACAGTACATAAAATCCCAGTTCCAAAACTTCATCTGTGAGAATTTTTTCATCCCCATGCCATGCTTTCTTTCATACCAACCAAGCTAGCAAGAATCTCATACCACACCACACTGTGGGCCTCCAAGGTATAATGGTTAGCATTATTGACCATGAATTAGCACAGTCCATCCTGGGGTCATACTTACATGGGTTCAAATCCTGGGCATGGCAGTCGGCCTGCACCCAGTGCAGGTGTTTTCCTCCCCTCAAGGGTGGTCAGTTAATGGGTTTCTGGCTTAGGCTGGAGTATGTGTTTGTGCCTTCAAATTTTGAATTAATGACATGGTATGCATAGAGATACCTCTTTTAACAGAGCCTTGTATTGTATAATGGATTTTTGTTTAACAGACATGAAAAAAAGTATTCATTCAATAATTACAGTATATATATAATAGTCACTGAAAAAGAATGACGAAAAAATCATCAGATGTGGAAGAAAAGAACTGATGAATGTGTGGATAGAATGCAAGATGGGACGTTTACAAGCAGAGTGTATGATAGTATAATTAAAGGGGGTTGGTGTGAGAGGGAGACCACCTGTGACATGGGGACTGGAGTGAGAGAAATGGTGGAAGAATGTGTACGATGGTGTATGCTAGGCAGGCATTTAAGGATGGATAATTGAAAATTCTTTTGCTGTGGCCATCCCTTTAATGGGAGTTCCTTGAGGGGACATGTGTCAGAGGTATAGATAGATAGATAGATGAAATATATCAGCTGCCAGCTCATTTTACATTCTCTAAGCCAGTTGTGTACAGTCTGCTGTATTTTGCTTCAGTTCAGTCTTATTCTCTTGTCTTTTTAGCTGTAGTTGTGTGTATTTGGAAAGCATTTTAAGCCCATTATGTTTAGAAAATGGCTTGCAAGTGTAGGTGAAACATTCAAGGTGCTTAGTAAAGTGATAAATATAGACTTAAAGATGTAAGTGTTACCTAGGGTTGGGGCAGGCAAGCATCATGCACCTGTAGATCAAAGTCCCTTGGATTAACTTCCTCTCCCATTAAAACAATACTTGAAAACAGTGCAAGGATAAAAACAACTAGCCAGTCCACCAAATCCTAGCCAGCCCTCTGCCATTGGCCAGTTAAGGGTAAGGCACTAAAGGCAAGAAGCAGCAGTGGAGTTCACTAGTTTTGGAGACTCTATTGCCATGGCCACCCCCTTGAGGAAGTTCCAGAAGGGAATAGGCATCAGAGATATAGATAGATAGATAGATAGACAAGGGATAAGTAGCTGGATATGGTGGAGAGCAGGCCAGGAAGGTGTAGGTGTGCAATCAGTGTGTGGCAATGGTGATCAACAACACTACAAAATTCGACAAATTAGCGAATGTTGATTAGATTTAGTTTCATATGGTATTTATATTGATAATATGTGTACTATATAAAATCCAAAATATGATCTGCAGAACCATCACTTTTTCTGAGGAAAGTCATTCTAAAGAACTTTTTAGTGTAAGAATTTGACAGTCAGGAATGCATCTCTATATGCACCATGTCGTAACTACTACTTTTAACAAATTTTTGCGTAATGGACATTCCTCAAGAACTTGTCTTATCTGTTATAAGAGGTCTCTTTATATATAAAAGGTAAAGATACTGGGCAACTCATGTGTAAAACTCTCCCTGTAACATACAAATATTAATCAACAGAGCATAAAAGGCAATATAACAAACATTTCTCCCCACATTTGTATATAAAAAGAAAAAATGTTCAACATTTGCAGAGGTCAGAACAAGTGCAACCTCAAAACAACACCATAACTGACCTAATCTCTAAATAGCAAACTGAAAACTGGCTCTCTTACTGTAACACTTAACCACAAAACCTTTGGCAACCAAATGTGGCACACAGTACAGAAAATCCATTCCTCCCAAACAACCCCAACCCCCCACTTGAAGCACGTCTAACCCTAACCAACAGCATACATATCACCAAAGAATGTAGAGACATTCATGAAATGCTATTTGAAAGTGAGACACAAACCAACACCTTCCAGGTTAGGAAAGTGATAAAAATCTAAATCAAATCCAACCTGCTGACATGATAGGCATGATACAAAAAAAAAAGAGGGGTGGGGGAATGCCTTAAACATCCCAGGGCCCAAGACTCTTCAACACCATGCATGCTGTTGTCAGAAACACACTAGGATGAAAAGTAGAGAAGTTTGAATAGTGACCTGGACAAGTACCTACTACGTTTACCAGACCAGCCTGGCAGTGAGGGCTATGTAAGGCTGTGGATTGTTGCTTCCAACTGCTTGTTCTGCCAGTGACCCAACCAACCTGGTGCTGTGAGGGTAGAAGACCCTGAAAGACTTCATTAGGTATTCACCTTTTATTCCTGATAATCATAGCATGTTTACAACCTCATAGGCCCTGACAGCATTTTTAACTTCCATATAAAGCACTTGGGTTGTATTACAATCCAGCTTCTTAAGATATCTTCAACCGCCCATGGTTACACATTAGAATCCCAGACAACTGTAATTGCCAGCAAGGTATTCAGCCTGAGACCTTCTAAGTCACCCAACTCCCCTTCCTCATACTGCCCTGTATTGTTGCTGTTTTCAGCATCCAGACTCTAAAAATTTGATCTACAATAGAATCAAGCAAATCATTCCAATCTTGTTCACATAACAAGGCTATAGACCTAGTCACTCTACTAAAATCAAAGACAAACCTCACACATCACTTCCTGGTTGGCTTCAGCCAACCACAACCTTGCTGTTGCTCATTGTTAATGGCATTGGACATCATCAATGGATAAGATACTTGACATCAACTTCCGCAGCAGTGACCTAAAATTGATTAGCCTTTACAGCTAGTCACCAAGCCAGAGTCACATACAGAGGCATCACTTCAAGGTCTTCAGGGGAGTTCCCTAAGAGGCAGTTCTTTCCCCAACCCTACTTAGTCTCTTCCTGCATGACATTCCACTACTTCCCATGGAACACGAGTGTGAAAATCTGCTCATGTGCAGATGACCTCACAATCATAGTACAGCACCCTAACTCCACTCAATCAACAACAAAAACTACAACTGTACTTTACACAACTAAAACGCTGGCTCACCCATAACATAATATCTGCATCACAGCAAAAGTTTTCTGTCATTCACTTTATTCTATATGGACATGAATCACCTGTCTCCCTAAGTGATCAGCCACTCCCTCTAATCAAAACTCCAACCATACTAAGGGTGTAGTAATTGGCATTCACGACTGTGATGCATTTGCAGGCTGCCCAGGGTCGAGCGCATAGGTTCTAATCCTGACTGCAGTTAATCCAGCTGTTCATCTACCTCTGGGGATTAGTCAATATTATGCTTACCTTGCACAGGCTAGGTAGTGCCAGGAAACAGATGAAAAAAGACCCATCCACTCATGTACACTCATATACATGCACATATATGCACAATACTTACATATACATACCAATATACACATACATATACACATACACATGCATATACACATGTACATATTCATATTTGACTGCCTCCATCCATTCCTGACGCCACCCTGCCCCACAGGAAATATCATGACCACCCCCTGCATTAGCGAGATAGCGCCAGGGAAAAGACGAAAAAGGCCACATTTGCTGACACTCATTCTCAAGCTCTCATATGTAATGCACTGAAACTACAGCTCCCTATCCACATCCAGGCCCCACAGACCTTTCCATTGTTTTCCCCAGATGTTTTACATTCCCTGGTTCAGTCCATTGACAGCACATCGACCCCAGTATACCACACCGTTCCATTTTGCTCTGTTCCATGCATGCCTTTCATCCTTATGCATGTTCAGGCCCCGACTGCTCAAAATCCCTTTCACTCCATCCTTCCACCTCTAGTTTGAGACCATGTGTTGCAGGCCCTTGTACTCAGTTTTACCTTCTTGATTAGTTGCTCTACTTTGATATTTATCTAATTGATGTTAGATTTTGCCATTGGTTGGTCCATATGTTTTTAATATGTGCGGGTACATTACTGAAAATTTTCAAGTTTAGATGTTTAAATTATTTTTTTCTTACTGCATATATGGTACTTTCCATTGTATACTAATAGGTTTTCATCCATGTCAGTTGCTCAGAAAGGGAGAATGTTTTAATATAGATTGGGAGCCTAGGCTCTCTGGATATACCATGCTTTACTGATGGTATATCTCGCTTGTTTTTCTCTCAAGATAATAGTTTGTGGGTTTTCTTATCATTAAGATATATTACATTTAATATGAACTTTGAAGTTTCATTGTATATTTTCTGACATGTGATTTTGACCTCCATTAATGACACTTGTAGCACACAACAGTTCTCTGTGGAGTATGAATGCTTTGAAAAGTGCCTTAATTGATTAGGTTTGCCTTACTTGTTTTCAAGGTTCATAGAATTCAGAGTACCATTTTGTTGGTGAAGAGTAATTAATGGTGGGTTTGTTGTGCCTGATAAAACTTGTATATTCTACTCTATTTTATGATTCTGTATAAAAATTGTTATTGAAATGAGAATTTAATGAGATTTTTATTGACATGTCAGTTGCTATACATGAATACTCGCAGTTTCAGGGAATTGTAAAAAGTGGATGTTGGCTCAGGTAGTTTGGCTTGGGACTAACAGTTTTTGGAAGCTTGGAGTCCAGGACTAATATTGTTAGAGAACAGTGAATAGAAGTGTAGTTTATAATGCATTGCTTAAAGTGAATAAATGATTAAATATCTAGTTAGTATAAAACTTTTCTTAATTGCATCGCATTGGACATGAATTGAGAATATGTATGAATGAGCATTAAGTCTGTATGCGAAGAGTACACTTCAAGTAAATGAGAGCAGGTTTGTCAATAATTGTTTAGTGATATAATGCATGTATATTGTCGGTGTAAATATATACTGAGAAAATGTTTGTTTATTGAAATATGTTTGTGCTCAGCATATATATAGGGTGGGGGAGGGGGCGAGGGTTCTGGGAGCGATGAAAAATGTGTGGAAGGA